>CAUYQV010127889.1:0-16188 GCA_963574575.1 Galagoides demidoff
GGCGCCTGTGGTACCAGCTACTTGGGAGGCGGAGGCAGGAGACTCGCTTGAGCCCAGGAGTTGGAGGTTGCTATGAGCTGTGATGCCATGGCACTCTACCCAGGGGGATAGCTTGAGGCTCCGTCTCAAAAAAAAAAAAAAAAGAATGTGCTTCATAAAACCTGATCCTCGTTTCATGGTAGGTAGGTAGGGCTGTTTTAGCAAATTGACAAATAATTTAATTTCTGTTTTGGATGATTGGGGGTAAAGCAGTAATAGAATGCAGTGACTTAAAACTAGTTACTGTACCCTCTGTAAATTTTTATTCATTGATTCCATAAATATTTCTTGAGGTTCAACTAGGCTGTTTTTACCAATTGTAATGAAAACTGTTGGAGGAAAAAGTCCAAGCACTATTCCTACTCCTCTGACTCAAATCCACTGAGTAGTCCTGGATTTAAAATACTGCATATCAGTAAGACAACAGTATGTAACCTTTCAAGACAAGCTTCTCTCACCTCCCACATGGCTTTACGATTCTTCCAAGTTGTTCCATGTATTAACACCTAGTTCTGTGTTATTGCTGAGTAGTATTCCATGGGATGGGCACATCACAACTGGTTTATTTATTCACTAGTTGAAGACCTTTGTGTTTCCAGTTTTGAGTGATTATGAATAGAGCTGCTATAAATATTTGTGTATAGGTTTGGGGTAAATACTTCCATCTCTGGACGTGGGTAGTGGATACACAAGTTAATTCGTCTTGTGATTAATCATTGAGCTGTATATTTTTGTTCTCTTGTTCATTTCCCTATGCATGTAATATTTTACAATAGAAAAGGCTTTAAAATATCATTGAGTCTGGTAAATATCAAAAAAAGGAAGTTTCCTGTTGGAAGAAATGTTTGAAATGGAAAATAAATTTCCATGTGGCCTTGGAACAATAATGCCTATACGATTCCAACAAAGACCTTCCCATCTTCTTGACTAAAAAAAGGCTAGATATCAAAGAACTCTCACTTATTGTGACAGGTCTTTATCTTTTCTGATTGTGACAAAAACTTCTGAGGCCACTGCTTAAAAGACTGGCAATGATCAAAGCTCTCTCGCAGAAGCTCTGGACTTACTGGTGAAACTGATGTATGGTCTTTTTGAGCATTGTAATAACCCGAGTGGGCTATACTCTATTCCAATAAGCTGAGAGTAACTAATGAAAAAGAAGCCTTTGGCAGAAGTAGAGGAAGTTTGAATTATACAAAGTAATACGGTGATGTGTGTCCATGTTCACTTTTTAATTAGTGCTGTAGGATTTGATCTTACAACTGCTCAGCTGTTTAGGAAGTAGGAGGGGAAGACTTAGGTTACTGTGCAGCTGACTGAATGATTTATTGCCTGTAGGCCATTGGAGTAGAAGCAGGCGTCCTCAAACTACAGCCCGCGGGCCATATACGGCCAGCCTAGGATATTTATCCAGCCTGCCTAGGATAAAAACCCGCCAGGTGTTTTTGCCGCTGCTGCCTGTCCTGCTTAGCAGCTGACTCATCCCGGGGCCCACAGTCTGGCCCTCCAATGGTCTGAGGGACAGTGAACT
Source organism: Galagoides demidoff (assembly GCA_963574575.1). NCBI lineage: Eukaryota > Metazoa > Chordata > Mammalia > Primates > Galagidae > Galagoides > Galagoides demidoff. The sequence goes on from CAUYQV010127889.1 coordinate 1,571, forward strand.
GGCCCCCTGTTTAAAAAGTTTGAGGACCCCTGGTAGAGCATAGATGTGCTACGACATATATGGTGTTTTCCCTCTCCGTCGTCGTGGTAGAACAAAGCCAAATCAAAATGTGTTCAAAAGGCCATAATGCTATATGCCCCATAATGCTATACATTAAAGAAAATCTAACTGAAGTTGCTATTTACTCAAGAACAGTTTTGTTTCAGAACTAATGTAATTAATGTAATACTCACTTAGAAATGCAGTAACCCATTCAATGGTTGTGATTTACACAATTGAAACATCCAGATCAAATGCACCTTTCTCAACCTATAGGCTGACGCCCACACGTTGGCCACACTAGCCTGGGGTCATTTCTGTGGCCCACCTTCCTTTGGGAATATGCAGAAGAAAGCTCCTGGAGAGGGGCGGCGCCTGTGGCTGAAAGGAGTAGGGCACCAGCCCCAAATACTGGACGTGATGGGTTCAAACCTGGCCCCCGGCCAAAAACTGCAAAAAAAAAAAGAAAGCTCCTGGAGAGTTCACCGTCAGAACCAACTCTTCAGCATGTACAGGCTAGTTTAATGCACAGTCTTTTAGTGGACTGATGTTTCCTTCCATTCATTCCTGGCAGGGTAGCCTCGGAGAACTGGGCACCTGTTGCAAAAAGATGGGAGGAGCTGGAATTCACTGTTGGCAGGGGCTAGGAAGTCACTTTAAGTACTTAATAAAGGGAATAAAATGATGAAAATCATGGAATGCCGATAAGAAAAACCTTTGTCTCATGTACTGTCTTGGCTTCCTAAGCAAGGAGAAAAGACCTTTATTTCCAAACACAAGCTCTTGGGGAAACATAGAAAAAAGAATGATACTTGGATTTGTTTTTAAGAAAAAAGAGGATGAAGAATTAAAAAGCAGGATATCAGTTCGGTAAGCTAAAACATATCCATCTTCCAGTTGTCCCCCTGAGTCATTCCAAAAAATGTTTGCCTGTCTGTAACTTTCTTATATCTGGATCATCTGTCTATGCTTCAGAATTCCCTCAAGTCTGAGGTGGGGTAGGACTAGCTCTCACTGCAGAAGCTGAAAAGGCCAGACTCAGTTCCCCAGCCTTCCTTATCACTAGGGAAGAAGTCCACGGCACAGCTTGGCCAATCAGTTATCCACAGATACAGACTCAGAGAAGCAGCACAGGGTGACAGGGCACTGGCTCTTCACGGCAGCAGGGGCAGCAGGGGCAGCAGGGGCTGCAGCAGCCTGGCTGCTCTTAGAGCTGACAGTGGATGCATAAGCATCCTGGCAGATGTGCTGTGGGCTCCTTTCTGACTATATAAACTTCCTGCCTTTGTTTTCCCCATTTTCCAAGCCTGGTCCTTGAGACTCTTCTAGATCTCATGAGAAACCAATATCTTGGCAATAAATTTCTTTTCTGCTTAGATGACTAAAGTCATTTTCAAACGCTTGCAACTAAGAAAGAACCTGACCTGTACAATGAAGGACTGACTCATGGCAGTCTTCCTGAGGACTTTTGCATGATCGACTCATCTTTCTGTGATGGTGACAACTTTATTCGTTCACTTTAATTACAATAGCAGTGTAGAAGAACTCCTAGAGGAAAAATATGGCTATTGCATTTATGTCAAAGGGCTAATTAAAGCCATCAATCTTTTCTTCTTACAAGTCCATAGTCTTCTCCCGAGAAGGGCACATCCTATGTGCATTATCAGCTAAAACAATAAAGGAGCTCACCAGGAAATCACTTGAAGAAAATGCTTAGTAGATATTCTAAAAAGTAATGCGTCTTCCAACTGGCCTTCATGTAAAATTGACTCTCTTAAAGGGAAGAGGTTACAATATCTTAGCAAGACTCAGATTCCAAGGCAGTTAGGTAGAAGGAAGCAATGTAAGCCTGTATTTTTAAAATGTCTACATTGCCTGTACCTTTCTTTGAATTGTCCCATCTCATACAATTACTGTGACACTGGTGGAAGAATGGTTGGATGCCTATTGTAAAACCATCTACAATAGTTTAAGCAAATTATCTAACCTCAAGTTCCTGCTCCAGAAGTAGCGTCCAGGGCAATATACAGCAGACTTTCTTTCTAGAAACTTCAGTGGCGTTTCTCAAGGGGTCATTTCTTGATCCATTTGTATTTCCCTCTCAGGGCTAAGCACAGAGCTTTATATGTAATAGATGATAAATGCGTGCTCTTTAATTTAATTGAGTCAAAACTATTAGCATCATCGTTGCCCAGAATATGGCAATAGCTTGAATTATGTCATAAGAGACAGACAAGGTCAGCACTGCATCTGTGGCCAGGCAGACTGTGCACCAAGGGAGGCGGGGGTTGGAGAAGGAATATTTACTGTACAGGCATTACAGATCTGTGGATTTATAACAGTATCAGTATACAAGGTGGGTCAATTAAGTTGGTGAACTCACCCTAGGAAAAGTGCTATGGCCTGGTTGCTAAATATCACTACCTCATCTTTGAAGTACTTTCCTTGGGAAGCTACGCCTTGACACCAGAGCCTAATTCACCTTCAAAGCAATTTTGGAACTCTTTCTCTGGAAGGGCCATCAGAGCTGTCATCCTTGTATGAGATCTGACAAGTTTGAGAACTCATGCTACAAAAAATGTTTTGAAGCGTGGACCAAGCACTGGCGTCAGTGCATAGCTTCCCAAGGGGAGTATTTTGAAGGTGACTGTAGGATACTTGCAATGAGTTATGTACCACTTTTTCTAGGATGAATTCGCAAACTTAATTATCAAAACTCATATTATGGCATTTTCATACAGAAGTGTCTAAGGTGGGGTCCTTTCAGTAATTTACATGAAGGTACTGCCACTACCCTTGGGCTAACAGCAGCCTAGATAGCACCTAGATAGAGGAATTGACAGACAGGCACTGACTCTTAAAGAGATCTCAAGTCCTTATATTACTGGGAGGGGACTGGGGCAGCAAGAAAAATCCTGCTTAATAAACTGTCATGCTACTTTGTACGTATGTGGTGGGAGGTTTAGGAGTCAACATGTCGCATCATCTCAGTGGGGTACATGATGAAAACCTCTGCTCTTTACTCCCTAGCTCACATTCTGGCCAGTGGACTCTGTGCCATTTGCTACTAGAGAGAGGGGAGAGGCAAGAGACTGGGCTGTTAATGAAGTGCAGAACCACAGCATGTGGGTCACGTCCCAAGAAAGCCACATCAGCAGCAAGGCGCCGGGCAATGCCATCAGCTCAGTCCCCGGGGCTGCAACCAGCAGTAGCGAGTGGAGGGGAGGAGGACTCTGTATGGAACAGCTGATTAGATCATTTCATGGCTTGAAGCAATGGCTCTCCATGAGCTGATACCATATCTCAGGAGGCATATCGGTAACTTGAGGGGAAGTTTTTGGTTCCCACAATGATTGTAGGAACACCGTGCACATTTTAAAGTAGACTAAGGATGCTAAACAACCAGCAATAGGCAGGACAGTTCCGTACAACAAAGAATTTTCTCAGATCTGGTATGACTTTTGAATATTCCAGCAGGTATTCACATAGTGCAAAATCCTTTGTATAATTATAGGAGCCTAGAATCAAATTCCATTTTACATATAACATAAAGTAGCGTTTGCATTGTTTTCATAAATGCCCTGATTTCCCAAGAATATAGTTACTAGGCGAATCAGGGATGGACTGAACTTTGTTCGAATATGTACCCAAAGTTCTTCAGCATGGTGGGGAATCATGCCACATACTTTGGGCTGCACTGTAGTGGTCCCTTGTAAAACTGTAACAAACACGAGACTCCTTCTAGAAGACTCTTTAGCGGATTTAGATCCAAATATTATTTAAAATACTGATGTACAGTAGGTGCCAGAACCTTACTGTACTTCCTTAATAAAAGTTTTTACATGCAAAACTTTGCCATCACTTACTTCTCATTTTAGAACAGTGATAAGAAATCTAGTCTTGAAATCAGACATTTATTTTAAAGCTGACAGTTGTTTTTCCATCTTTACCAACAAGGCTCAATGTCTACTCCATGGCCTCTAGAACAATTGCTCTTCTCCAATCCATCCTTAATTCTGCATCACCTATTGAAATATATATATTTGGGACCACACAAACACACATAGTCTCTAAAGCCATTGTAGATACCAGAGATGGGACATTTGCAGGATTTCAAGATAGGAGTATGTTTTCCTTGAAACTGGGTCATTCTTCAAGTCATGTCATAACAAAAGCAATAATGAATATTGTACTTATAAATAGGTCCCAGCTTATTAGTACAATGCTTCCTGCTTCCTCATTTTCTTCACTGTATCAGTGTATGGTTTATCTTGGTATGTTAGTCCTACTTCAAGTAAGATTACTTTCTGCATTCTTTCATCACAGATAAATGACTCTTCCCTGCTATCACACATCTAAACACTAATTTCTGTTACACTTTGGTGTCCTCCCTGGGTTCCATTGCCCTTTCACTTTCCTTTACATTTTGTATATTACATGGTACCTTATCTGCTTCCTTCACTTAAAGCCCAAGTCATTTATCATGCACAGGTGCAACCACCTGACCAATTCGTTACGTCTTCTAGTGAAATTATACCTTACCATTTACCTGCTGGAATGCCTTTGATCGTCATTAACTTTATTTTATTCCTCCTTTTTTTATAGTTCTGGCATTGTACTGATTTTTAAAAGTTACATGTGCAGGTAGGTCTTATTATCTATGAATTTTATTTCAAGATATAATTCAGTTGCCGCAAAATCAAGACAGACAAACTGCCAAAGGCCAGATGAAGAATATACTTTAGTTGGAAATCCCTGGCTACCTTGGGTCCTTGTCATTCTGAGAGTCACAGGTAAGAGTCATTCTCTTTGGCCAATAGTCACTGGGAAGGAAGTATTGAATATGGGGAAGGAGAGGGGGGCCGCCTTTCTTCCCCATTTTTAGTAAGGTGCAACTAGCCCTGTGGTCCAGGCAGAGCCACCAGGCCACTGCACAGTCAAACCTGGAAGGTATGGTGATGCTGTTTATATTAATAGAAACACATCACTCGAGATCCAGAGCCTTCATTCTACATCACACCGGCCTGGCAGTCGGACACTTCATTGATTGTTATCCATTCCCTCTGCCATAGGCATTTGTCTCCAGGTAAATATGTGGGGAAGTGTTCCCGCTGAATCTAACTGGGATTTAAAGAACAGCTCTGGACTGGTGCCCTACCCATCTCACCATATTAATCAGGGTCTAACCAGGAAAATAGTATTTAAAACCAAGGGACTTTAATGCAGGGAACAAATTACTGTGGTATTAGAAGAGCAAGGAGCTAATAGGAGGTGACAAGGCAACTCAGAGATGAGCAATAGCAGACAGACGCTATGGCCCTGGACCAGGGATGAGCAGGAGAAACTGCAACCATGGGAGGTCTGTCCGACAAGAGCTGGAGCCATGGAGAAAATACAGTGGCTGCTGGAGACATCCCCAAAAGCAGAGGGAGGAAAGGAAATAGTCAGGCTTCTCCCTTCCACCCACCAACCCCCAATACCTCCATCAGTGGCAGCCAGCTGGCGTGGGAGCCTGGGGAACACAACACGACCTTCACGGATCGGCTTCCCTTCTTGCCCAGGCTCTGCCCCTACAGCCCTGATACAGAACTGCAAAGGGGAAGAGGACAAGGAAGAGGCCTCAGAACAAGCCCAGGACATGCAAACCCACCCTGGTGTCTGGTTGTGAGATGCATTAGATGAAAGGGTTCTGGGACACTTCTAGCTGGAGGTGGCAGTGTACCAAACCCTCTCAATTAAGGAATGTCGGAGCCAGGTGCAGTGTTCAGCTTAGACTTTCCATGACATCTCTACTTTCTCAGAAGAGAGAGCTGTGAACTGCCCTGGGTGATGACCTCTGACAGATATTCCTGTAAGCCTACAATGTAGAGGACACCTTCCCCTAGTTCAACCTTCCTAATGCCAGGACCACAACATGAGGAACTGTATTAAAGGGTCACGCATTAGGAAGGTGGAGAACACTGCTCTAGTCAGACTTGGCGTGCATTGCCTCCTATTCTTACCTTCCGTATGTCATTTGATTCAGTTTTGGGAAAGTGTAGGCAGTTTCACATCTATTGTCTGGCTTTTATCTTTCTTAGCATTCTCTCAAAAGATCCAGGTCTTTGTTGGGGGTGGGGGAGACAAATTCCCAAACAGCCAAGACCAAAAGGTTCAAATCTCTTCCAAACCCAAATCAACAGAGTTTCAAGAACATCTTCACTATCATTAAAATGGTGTGCTTAATTACTTTTTCAATAAAATGAAAAGACTGATGAGGCTAGAGTGAGATATTTGCCAGTGGTGTGGGAGTGGACATAATAATGAAGAGTTTTAAACTTGACATTCTTCAATGCTAAATTAGGGATATTAAAGCTTACCTTGAAACAAGTTATGAGAAGCAGCTTCTACACTGTCAGGGATGAAGTAGGTATCGAACAAATAGTAAGTCTTATTACCAAAAGAAGCCATGACAGTATGTAATTTTCATGGAAATAGGTGGCAATAGATGTAGACAAACATATGGCAAAGCAACTTAAAAAGAGAAGAGGGAGGCCAGGTGCAGCACCTCACACCTGTAATCCCAGAACTCTGGGAGGCTGAAACAGGTGGATCGCTTGAGCTCAGGATTTCCAGACCAGCCTGAGAAAGAGCAAGATCCGGTCTCTACTAAAAATAGAAAAACTAGCCAGGCATTGTTTCAAGCGCCTATAGTTCCAGCTATTCAGGAGGCTGAAGCAAGAGGATCCCTTGAGCCAAGAATTTGAGGTTGCTGTGAGCTGTGATGCAACAGCACTCTACCTAGGGCAATAGGATGAGACTCTGTCTCAAAAAATAAGATGTGGTACCCGTAGCTCAGGGGGTAGGACTCCAGCCACATACACCAAGGCTGGCTGGCAGGTTAGAACGTGATCCGGGCCAGCTAGACAACAATGACAACTGCAACAACAACAAAAAATGGCTGGGCATTGTAGCAGGCACCTGTGGTCCCAGCTACTTGGGAGGCTGAGGCAGAATGGCTTGGGATCAGGAGTTTGAGGTTGCTGTGAGCTGTGGCACCATGGCACTATACCAAGGGTGACATAGTGAAATTCTGTCTCAAAAAAAAAAAGAGAGAGAGATTGAAGAGTTTTCAAACCCAGTGGATTTATCTCTATTTTTTTCTTACCAGGACCCATAGTAAGTAATACATTTACATCACAATACATTTCATACATGAAACTGAAACAAAAGTTGCTGAGAATGTCCCTTCCCTTACTGCAAAGGGTAGACACATATTAGTTATTTCTATGTCATTCCACTCCATTTTAATTCTGGTCATGACCTAATATGCTCTGTATGAGTGGAAAATCCTAACTCATTAAATTTTTTGTTTAAATGTGCTTAGAAGGAAGTCTGCCTAATTCATTGACGTCATAGGAAGTCAGGCAACCATAGACAGCACAAAAGGAAGTGATTGCTATCCAGGAGCTTACCATGAATGTAAGCCCCAACCTGGACTACGTTTTACACTGGAGTATGTGTTCTAAATCATGCTTTACAACTACCTGGAATGTAGTAACATTTAGGCAACCTCTGAGGAGTCCCATCTACATGAACTTGCCTCCTGCTGAGTCATTAAAAATAGCCCTATGTCCTAATATCTCTATTTGCACCCTTCAGGAAAGCATTAGTGATTTTTCTATTTTAAGCCATCAGAGATGTGCCTTTGCAGTCTGAGGCTATTTCTAAGCCATCTAATTGCCAATGGGGTTGGTGCAATAGGTAGGCATTTAGTGAAGCCACATTGTAAAATGAGTTGCTCAAATATTTAATCAGCTGCTCATAGAGCACAGCCACACATTTCCTTCTGTGCAGAGTTTTATCCCCCATGGGTTACAGCTTTCCCATCACACACGAAAAGGCTAGATTTGGAAGGTGAGTTCCAAGAAACATCCTCTTGACGTAAGAAAAATTGACATGTAAGATTCTTGGGCCAAAACATTTATACTCTAGTTCTAGAAAAGTTCACTTGTACCCTTGTTAGACAGACCATATAGGTGATCTTTCCAGTCACAAAGTCTATGTTAACCAGTTTGATGAAAATATTTCAAATTGTATATGAAAACACTACACTGTACCCCATGTTTGCATTAATGTATACAGCTATCATTTAATAAAAATAAATAAATTTACAATTACGATTTCTCTGTAATAATTAATTATCAGAATAAAATAAAAGTTATATAATATGTAAAACTAAAAAAAAAAAGATTCTTGGGCCAAGAGTCCAAAAGTCATGAATTCTTACTATATCTGTCCTTACTAGTTTGTTGGGAAAATAAGTATCAATCTTTTTTTCAGCTTCATTCCTGCAGAGGGAAGAGCACATACTCTTCAATGAGCATATACTAAGAGTGTTGGTAAAGGTTAAAATAATTTTTACAAGGATAGCCAGTCAGCCAGGGAAAGAACTGAGATTCTGAATGTAAGTCTGTCGAGCTGACTTGGCCTTTTATGTGTCAGACATTGTTGGGAAAAATGCAACATACACTTGACTTAGCCAAAAGGCTAAGAAGTGATTAGGAAACTGCCATAGAAGCAGGATCTTTTGAAGTAGCTTGAAGTCTAATAAGAAAGAAAGATCTGTAAATGTACACTGACAAAGACTGAGAAAGGGTTGTCAAGATCGGAATGTACAAAGCACCATGACAGCTGATAAGGCTGAATCATTAATTTTGTCTTGGGCTTTTACGCTATCTATATATAGTTGGAGATAACCATTGTTGGGGGGCTTGAGAAGCAGGGTCAATAAAAATTGAAAGTCAGATTTACATGAAATATGAAAATGAATTTGTAATAATGAAATCCTAGTATTTTCAAACCTTACCTGTTAAGAAGAAGTCTCCTAATTCAAATGTATTAAATGTGACCTGAAATAGATGGGTCACTGATTAATGTTTATAAAGCCTTTGTGGCTGTAGAGAGACCTTGTTGTCTTGCCCATGGCTGGGCCCATCATTTACTTTGAAAGGTCAGGAAGCTGGATGCCTTCTCCTTCCTAAGAGAATCAAATTTTGTTTTTCATGCATCCTCTTCAGTTCTTCTCTTCTTTCTTTTGGCACTAACCTTGACATCTGTCAACCTAAGCATAAGACATGAATTCCTTTTCCCCAAACATTACAAAGGTAGCAAAGAAGGCTAAATTTAGCTCCATTTTCTCTCCCTCCCAACAACTCTCACACAGTTCTTTACATACTTTTTACACTTTATCAGACTTCACACTTTTTCAGGAGCAGCACACATCTTTTGTCCAAAAATTCTAACAAAAGATTAATTAATTGAGCCTTTTGAACTTTGACTGAGTCTCACGCCCAACCCAGAGAAAACATTATCACTGGTTTTGAATATGGAACACATGCTCCAATCCTGAATTTCAGAGATGGGCCCTAGTCAACTGCATGGATTTGTAAGGGGAGGGGAAAGAGAAAAAACTGTAAATCCTGTTATTAGAAATATGGTGAATAGAAGCTGGTTGCCTTGAAATATCTACAGGATGTCCCAAAAGTCACTCTTAAAATCACCATACATAGGGAAAATGGGAAATTGTAGCTAAATGCACCATTATTTACAAAATATTCATTATCAAATTTTACCAGTAGGTGGCCAACAAGAAGAGAATATTTTGTAAATATTTTGTGAAATTATTTTTTAATTAATTTTAAGCCATGAAAGATGTGCCTTTGCTTCTTCTTCTTCTTCTTCTTTTTTTTCTCAGAGACAGAGTCTTACTTTGTCACCCTCAGTAAAGTGCTATGGTGTCACAGCTCACAGCAACCTCCAGCTCTTGGGTTTAGGCAATTCTCTTGCCGCAGCCTCTACCGAGTAGCTGGGACCACAGGTGCCCACCACAACGCTGGCCATTTTTTTTTTTTTTTTGCAGTTTGGCTGGGGCCGGGTTCAAACCCACCACCCTTGGTATATGGGGCTGGTGCCCTACCCACTGAGCCACAGTTGCTGCCCTTTTTCTTTTTTTTCTTTCTTTTTTTTTTTTTAGACAGAGTCTCACCCTGTGGTTCAGGCTAGAGGGCCCTGGTGTCAACCTAACTCACAGCAACCTCAAACCCTGCCTCAGCATCCCAAGTAGCTGGGACTATAGGCACCCAGCTACTACAACACCCAGCTAATTTTTTTTTCTATTTTTAGTAGAGACGGGGCTTGATCTCACTCTTGCTCAGGCTAATCTCAAACTCCTGAGGTCAACCATCCACCCGTCCCAGCCTCCCAGAGTACTGGGATTAGGGGCGTGAGCCACAGAGCCTGAACTGTGCCTTTGCCCTCTGAGCCTATATATGAGCCATCTACTTGTTCTAATTAAATAGTCCCTCTTGTGCTTAATTTTATACTTGTAACTATATATTTTCTGAAAGTACAAAAACTGCATATGCTTACAAAATTCTATGAGTTTACAAGTCTTACAAAGCCTACATCCATCCCTGAATTCTACTTTTTTCGTAGTGCCCAGAGAGTGGCCCAAAGTTTTAAGCTCATTTCTTGTGGTGCCAGAAATTCCTGGACTTACATCCTCACACCACAAACCCAGGGAGGAGAAAGGGTCTGTGGCCCAGCTTAAGTCCCAAATTCACTCTTCTCTGCTGACCAGCTTAATTGACAGCCGAGAAAGAATCAACCACTCTGAGCTGGAGGAAAGGGGTGTGTTCAGCTGTTCAGCCAATCCGGGAGCTGGGGCTGGAGCCTCTTCCCCCACCCCACCACCACCTCCACCCTGGCGCCTAGAATTAAGACTAAAGATCAACACGTGGATTTCAAAGGAAACACCACATAGGGGTACCCTGGTGGAGGGGAGTAAAAGCTGGAAAGGAAACAATAGGTATCTCAGAGCTGGGACTAGGCTGGGTCAAGTGAGGCACCTCCCTTGGGTGTGAAATTTAAGGGTGAACCCAAAAACTCTGAAACAAGATAAATAATATTTTGATGTAATATTTTGCAGGTTTTTGTTTTTTGGGGGGAGGGGGGTTTGGCCAGGTTTGAACCCACCACCTCTGGTATATGGGGCTGGTGCCCCTACTCCTTTGAGCCACAGGCACTGCCTATTTAATGTAATATTTTGAAAAAATTAAACTGGCAAACTACAACCTACAGGTCACTTGCTTATTTTTATAAGTTTTTGTAACTGGTAAGCTTTTGTAACTTTTGTTACAATGGCTGGGCTACCTCCTTTGGGGGAAATAGGCCCTGCTTCACAACTGCCTATAAAAATATACTAATTAATGTTTCAGAAGAAACTGGGCCCACAGGCCTCTTTTAAGCCAGGAATTGTGAAACTTATGCTATGACTCAGGTCTAAGTTGGCCTCCTGAAGCTGGGAGGTGTGGAGAGGGCAGAGGATGTTCTGTTTCAGTAACAATTAAGACCCTCCACCATATTAATAGCATAAGCTGTTGACTAACAAATGATTTAGAAGAAACAGGAATGGTGTAAGAAGGTCCTGGGACTCAGGCTAAACCTCTGCCAATATTTCTAGTCCCACACTCATGCCACTCTACCATAGGCTGATGAGGACAGGCCAGACCAGCTTGCAGGGAGGGCCTGTGAGGTGTGCCAGAAACAGAAGGATGAAGACACAGCCCCTCCCCAGCCTGCTGCCTGCCCAAGGCAGCCCTCGCTATTTTGTGTGGGTGTATTACAGCTCCAGCTACTGAGCCAGGCTTTACCCTTCGTGACAACTGGTAAAAAGTTTCAACCCACTCTCCTGCTGTGGAGGGCTTGTGCCTAGAAATAGACCCAGGCATTGGTGAAAAGGAGAAAGGCATCTTCCCAACACACGTGTGTGATCAGATAACCAGTGTGTCATGAACAGGAGTAAGAGATAGCCAAAATAAATGACTAGTAACTCATAGGTTATCCAAACACATCATTTCAGATCGTTTGTTTACTTCCTCTCATTTGCTAACAAGAGTCACAACAAGTCACGAGTCAGTCCCATGGACACTTAACTATTCGGGTACCCAGTTTTCCCCATGTGTGAGACTCGCAGCTGGTCTTGAGTGATCATCTCATATGTTAGAGCCAAAAAGAACCTCACAGATGAGGTCTTCACCCTGTGGTCCCCACAGCTGTCTCAGGGCTGCCCCCTCTTGCTTAGGAAGAGGGGAAGTGACACCCCAGCTGATAGGGTCCATAAGGTCAGGACCAGAAATGCAGCCTCGCCTGTCTCTACTGGCAAGTAGAACATAAATTTGGACCTAGTTTTCAAGAACTCTACCACATAGAATTAGAATTTATTTTTTAATAATCTTAGGAATATATCTCTAAATAAAATTTTTTTTCATATTGGTAATAGTTTGGATCCTCTGAGAAGCAGATATCAAAAGTGATTAAGTATGTAAGAGATTTTTGGAGAACCGCCTATGAGAGAGAAGGAGGGAGCCAGAGTGGGGAACCAGAGGAGGTAGAGAGAGCTTGCAGACTGGAGTGACCACCTGCCTGGGAAGGGGAGAGAGGAGGAGGGAGGGTTGGGTGGGAAGAGCTTCACCTTGAAGCCAGCTCTGAGAATGTTCTAGCTGGGCTGTGTATTAAGTCTCCTAGGGCTGCCATAACAATGGTCCACAGACTGGGTGACTTAAACAACAGAAATTTATTTTCTCATCATTCTGGAGGCTAGGAGTTCCAGATCAAGGTGTTGGTGGGGTCCATTTCTTCCGACGCCTCTCTCTTTGTCTTGGAGATAGCCACCCCTGCCCTCTGTGTCCTAATCTCATCTTCTGATAGGATTAGGGCCCATCCTAACAACTTTATTTTAACTTAATTACCTCCGTGGAGACCCAGTGTCTGAATATGGCACAACCATACTTCATCTTCTTATGCTTTACTTTATTGCGTTTCACAGATACTGTGTTTTTTACAAATTGAAGGTTTGTGGCAATCCTCTGTCCATAGCACAGGCATCCTCAAACTACTGGCCGTGGGCCACATGCGGCCCACCAGGTGTTTTTGCCACCGCTGCCTGTCCTGCTTAGCAGCCAACTCATCCCGGGGCCCGCAGTCCAGCCCTCCAATGGTCTGAGGGACAGTGAACTGTCCCCCTGTTTAAAAAGTTTGAGGACCCCTGCCATAGCAGGTGTTTGTCTCATGTCTCTGCGTCACATTTTGGTAATCCTCACGATATTTCAAACTTTTTCATTATTGTACCTGTTATGGTAATCTGTGATCAGCAGTCTTTGATGTTTCTATTGTGATTATTTTAAAGCATCTTGAGGTACCCCCATAGAAGATGGTGAACTTAGTAAACTTTGTGTTCTGACTGCTCCCCTAGCCAGAAATTCCCCCATCTCTCTCCCTCTCCTTAGAGGTCCCCATTCCTGAGACACAACAATATTGAAATTAGACCAAAAATAACCTTACAATGGTCTCTAAGTGCTCAAGGGAAAGGAAGCGTTGCATCATTCACTTTAAGAAAGTGAAAGAAGTGATTAAGCTTAATGAGAAATACATGTCATAAGCTGAGATCAGTCAAAAGCTCGGCCTCTTCTGCCAGTTAGCCAAGTTACGAATGCAGAGGAAAAATTCTCAAAAGAAATTAAAAGTGCCACACCAGTGAACATGTGAATGATGAGAAGGCAAAACAGTCTTGGTGCTAATACGGAGAGAGTTTCAGTGGTCTGGATAGATCCAACCAGCCACAGCATTCCCTTAAGCCAAAACCTAATCCAGAGTGAGGCCCTGACTCTTTTCAAGTCTATGCAGCCTGAGAGATCAGAGGAAGCTGTAGAAGAAAAGTTGGAAGCTAGTGGAGGTTGATGCATAAGGCTTAAGGAAAGAGGCTATCTCCAGAACATACAAATGCAAGGTGAAGCAGCCAGTGCTGATGGAGATGCTGCGGCTGGTTATCTAGAAGATCCACTGATAAAGGTCACTGATAAAGGGGCCTACACTAAACAACAGATTTGTAATGTAGACGGAACAACTTTCTATTGGAAGAAGATGCCACCCAGGATTAAGAGAAGTCAGTGCCTGCCTTCCGAGCTTCAAAGGACAGGCTGACTCTGTTAGAAGCCAATGCAGCCAACGCTCATTCACCATTTCCAAAAATTCTAGGGCCCTTAAGAATCAAGCTGAATCTCTGTCTGTGCTCTGCAAATGGCACAGCAGAGCCTAGATGACAGTACGTCATCTGTTTACTCGCTGCTTACTGAATATTTTAGGCCCACTGTTGAGACTTACTATGCAGAAAAGAAGATTCTTTTCGAAATACTTTTGTTTATTGACAATTCATGTGGTTACCCGAGAGTTCTGGTAGAGAAGTACAAGGAGATTATTTGGTTTTCAAGCCTCCTAACAAAGCATTCCTTCTGGGGCCTATGGCTCAAGAAGTCATTTTGGTTTTCAAGTCTAATTCTCTAAGAAATACATTTCATGGCTCAGCGCCTGTGGCTCAATCGGCTAAGGCGCCAGCCACGTACATCTAAGGTGGCGGGTTCGAATCCCCAGCCTGGGCCCGCCAAACAACAATGATGGCTGCAACCAAAAAATGGCCGGGCGTTGTGGCGGGCGCCTGTGGTCCCAGCTACTTGGGAGGCGGAGGCAGGAGACTCGCTTGA
>CAUYQV010127890.1:0-17083 GCA_963574575.1 Galagoides demidoff
TTTTTTGAGACGGAGCCTCAAGCTATCCCCCTGGGTAGAGTGCAATGGCATCACAGCTCATAGCAACCTCCAACTCCTGGGCTCAAGTGAGTCTCTTGTCTCCGCCTCCCAAGTAGCTGGGACCACAGGTGCCTGCCACAATACCCGGCTATTTTTGTTTTTTGGTTTTTTTCGGTTGGAGCCATTATTGTTGTTTGGCAGGCCTGGGCTGGATTCGAACCTGACAGCTCAGGTGTATGTGGCTGGCACCTTAGCCACTTGAGCCACAGGCGCTAAGCCGGGGGTCTCCCTCTTAGGCTGGTTTTGAGCTCCTAAGCTCAGGTGATCTGCCCACCTTGGCCTCCCAGAGTGCTGGGATTACAGGCATGAGCCACCTTGCCCAGCCTAAAGGTCACGATTTTAGTAATTATTCTTTTTTTTTTTTTTTTTTTTTAGACAGAGCCTCAAGCTGTCCCCCTGGGTAGAGTGCCATGGCATCACAGCTCATAGCAACCTCCAACTCCTGGGCTCAAGCGAGTCTCTTGTCTCCGCCTCCCAAGTAGCTGGGACGACAGGCGCCCGCCACAATGCCCGGCCATTTTTTGGTTGCAGCCGTCATTGTTGTTTGGCGGGCCCAGGCTAGGGATTTGAACCCGCCACCTTAGGTGTACGTGGCTGGCGCCTTAGCTGATTGAGCCACAGGCGCCGAGCCTTAGCAATTATTCTTAAGTGCCCTTAAGTGATGGTAGGGGTAGCAGTGATACCTAATTTACTAAAGGCCTACCTTGTGCCAACTCTGCTGAAGGTTTTTTTCTGTATCATTTTACGTTACCAGGCTATTTGAAGGCTATAGACATGACAGTTTCCCAGGGTATCTATCTAATGTGGTATCAAAGAATATTTCACTCACTGAAGGTACGTATGTTTCTCAGCATACAAGAACATAGGAGAGTGCTTCCTATGGGGAGATACAAAGACAAATGGGGCAAAGTTTCCCCTTTCTGTGCATTTAATGCAAATTACATAGAATGATGAAAGATAATTTTTTTTTGGCTATTTCAAAATCTATAGCTTTTTCTGTGGTTTCACAGTTAGTATTGTTTGATGTTATCATCTTAAATACTAAATACAAAGATCAAATTGTGATCTTTGTCCTCAGTATATCAAACGCCATTTCTGAAGCCAATTGTTTGGGGTACAATTATGTAAAAAAAATTTTATTGTTTTTAAGCATTCCTGGGTATCTTACTAACCTGTGATAGAGGATTGTGGTGTCATGAGTTGACTTAAGTTTAGCTCTGCAAGCTGGCATTAGGATGATACTTTACTAAGTTTTTAAAAAAGTGTAAATGTGTTTGATACAAACTGAAAACATTCAGACTATATAGAATAAAAAGACCCAAGCCAGATCTGACAGTTCATAAACAGTACAATTCTTGGTGTAAAACTTACTAAATTTTCATATCACTATTGCTAAGGAAATTATGGAGTTCAAGTCTCACTTTACTTTTTGAAATGTGATTTACATTGTTTCCTTAGTATATTTAATTTTAGTTGATTATCCTGATGCTAATTTTAAATATAGGATAATCCACAGGAAATCTTCTGAATGCCAGTATCATTTACACCTGCCTGAAGATCAGTTGTGAATTATCCTTTTGTTTTGTTGGCATTATCTGTTCTTTCTTTTAGGTATCTCAAGTTTGTCTTGAATTTAGAAAATGAATACCTGTGTGATTCGCTTGTCCTTGTAGTTCTACTTTTTTTTTTTTTACTATGTTGCCCTGGGTAGAGTGCCATGAGGTCATAGCTCACAGCAGTCTTAAACTCTTGGGCTTAAGCCATTATCTTGCCTCAGCCTCCCAAGGAGCTGGGTGGGACTCCAGGCACCCACCACAACACCCAGCATTTTTTTGGTTGTAGTTTTCCTTGTTGTTTGGCAGGCCTGGGCTGGGTTCAAACCTGCCAGTTCTGGTGGCTGTGGCTGGCGCCCTAGCCGCTGAGCCACAGGCGCTGAGCCCAGTTCTACTTTCTAAAGAGAAAACATTGCAGCTGTTGATTTGGGAGGGTTGGGATGAACATGCTTGCTTTGTCCTGCAGGCAATGGCCTGTAGCATGGGCCCCCTGAGTTCAGCAGACTTTGATAACGTTGTTTTTAAGTCTCATTTTGATTGGCATTTTCTGGGTTCATAAAATGTTCCCATCTATTTGGCTGTTTCTCTTGTTGGTGATTGAGGATTGTGTCTGTTAAAAAATAAGCAGAAATCAGGCTGGACATGGTAGCTCACGCCTATAATCCTAGCATTCTGGGAGGCCAAGGTAGGAGGATCACTCTTGAGCCTAGGAATTTGAGACCAGCCTGAACAAAAAATAATAAAAATTAGCCAGATGTGGTGGTGCCAACTTGTAGTCCCACCTACTTAGGAAGTAGAGGTAGGAGCATCACCCTGGCCCAGGAGTTTGAGGGTACAGTGAGCTGTGATTGCATCACTACACTCCATCCTGGGTAACATCCTGATATTTAAAAAACAATTCTAGGAAAAGGAATGCCAACTGAGTTATATATAGTATCTGATATTTAACTTTATAGCCATAGGAATTAGGCAGTAATTTCCCTAATTTTGTAGAAGATGAATCTGCAGCTCAGATACAAACTAACCGTGTTAGGATTCAAACGTAGCACGCCTAAATCCAGAGCATACGCTCTCACCCCTTATCATGCTGCTTCAAAAACCACAGAGCAATAACCTGAAGTCTGCGGGTTTGTAGACTAATCAGTCTACAGTCCTTTAAAGTTTTCCTACAAGTGAAACATGCACAGCCTTCTGGAAAAATTGTATGGAGGCCGTGGACAGAAGTTGTTTTTGTTTTCATGAACTGTTTAGCAAGTACAGGAACAAGTTTGGAAGTATACAAAAAAAAAAAACCCTAAGACTTGGAATGTCATTTCTACTTCTATTCTAGAAGTATTTCAAGTATCAATAATTTTCTCACCATTCAAGTCACCAGTCAGATCAATTTGCCACAGAAGCCAGGCAGCCTCTGCATTGTCCTGGCCCTGCAGTTCAGTGACAAGGCTCATAGTTCCATGTGTGGTGTCATCATGTGCCCTCAGTTCAGCTTCTGGTTTCCTAGAGTCCCTTCCACTCAAAGCAGTAGTGAATCTGTGTAACTGTGCTTTGAGCTCTTGTATTCTGGTATAATTGGATTCTGATTAAGTAGATCACTCAATTTTCACTACATTTTGAAGAAAACAGCTATAAACCTAAAAAAACAAAAACAAAAAAGTTGAAAACCTGAAAGCTTCTGTGTCCACTCTGAGTGGCTGCACTTTTCTGCTGCCCTTCTCTGCCCTGGAGCAGGATCGTATGCAGGTCTGTGGCCACTGGGAGTGACATCAGAAGCTTAGAATTTGCACTTGGTCTTAAGTCTTAGTTGTTGCCATATCTCTTTCCTCTAATATCCCCTTTTTCACTGCTTTGGTTCCTGTAGTTTAAGTTTTCAAAAGTCCTGGACTGTTAGGAGGGCATAATCCCTGACCTTGAGGAGGCAGGTTTACAATCCCGTGGTGAAATAGGGGCACACACATGTGCAGAGCGTGTTACGCGGATATGTGTGTGTCCACACGCAAATAGCAACTGAAGATGGGTCGTGACTTAACAATCGTTGGTTTTATCTGATGTGAAATTTCGTAGAAATTTTATAGACAGTGAAATTTCATAAATGAAAAGTAGGTTTAGTAAAATTTCCTGAGCTTAGACGGAAAGGATTCTAGTAAAAAAAAATTCTTGCTTTATGTCCCAGTGTGCAAGTACGCATCAGAAGATTAGTCCTAAGTAAGCTTTCTGCGTACAATTTCTCCAGGGCCACACGGCTCCACCTGCACCAGGAGGACACGTGAGAAGTGAGGTAAGGGGTTTGTTGAAGGACTCGGCTTTCTGTGTCATATCCCTACTGTGGACAGAACTGACTGAGAGGATCAGGGCCCTACACTCTCCAATACAGTGACCTCTGAGGGGGATTTGTGTGCCCTGCTGTGGGAAGGCTTTGGCTCCTGCCTTCAAAGCCAGCCTTTATTTACAGTTCACAGGGTGCCTCCCTGCTAAGAAGTTTAGCCAACAATTTCTCTGACAGGTGGAATCTCGTCTTCCCTTTGATGGGATGGCGTCTTAAGAAAGTGTAAACCAGCCCTTAATCTCACTGAGTTCTTCCCAGCCACAGCTGATTGTGAAACATCAGGCTAATAGGTATGGTTCATTATTTATCTCCTCCCAGCACCCGCCCCAAGTAAGAGAGTAGGGGAGTAGAGGGCAAGAAAAAGAATAGATGCTATGCTGGTGCACACACACACACTTAGAAATGTCACGTCAAAGTTGATTGCCTTGGCATGTCAGGCCGCACCTGGATTTGGAGTAAGGAAGTGTGCCAGGAACACAAAGGCAGAGTCATCAGCAGATGCAGCACCATAGCTGGTGAGGTGCCCGGGAACCACTGCTCTCTGGAAACATCTCAGTGCAACAACGGTGAAGGACAAACAGACGCAGCGCCTGAGCAAAGCCCCAAACCATCATCCTCTGCTCCAGTTATTCACTAGATGAATAAACTGCAGGTCTTCTCTTTTCTCTTTCTCTTCTTCCCCCATCCCTCCCGTCTCACCGTCTCATAAGAAGTCATCTTTTCAGTCACAGTTTATAAGCAGGGCTCATCGCTTAGCTCTGAGGGACAGGACAGGATTGTGTCCCGCACCGATGTACTCATTCTTGTCTGAGAAGAACTGACAGCTTATTCTTTAATGTCTGCCATGCTGTGAAGATGAAAAATGTTGCATAAACGGCAAGTAACATAATTGCTTTTAGGAGTATTTGTTTTTTATAAGGGATGTCTATGAAAGGCTTATGTCTCAGCCCAATGAAAACCCAAACTTCCAAAGCCAAGAATTATGTGTTTCTTTCACATACAAGAGAAGCAGACTCTCCCATACATGTTTCAGTAATGCAGAGAGCATTCTTATTTTTTTAAGTGTCCACTGGCCAGGCACAGTGGCTCGTGCCTGTAATCCTAGTACTCTGGGAGGTCAAGGCAGAGGGATTCATTGAGCTCAGAGGAGTTCGAGACCACCTGAGCATGAGCAAGATTTTGTCTCTACTAAAAATAGAAAAATTAGCTGGGCGTTGTGGGTACTGTAGTCCCTGATACACGGGAGGCAAGAGGATCACTTGAGCCCAGGAGTTTGAGCTTGCTGTGAGTTAGGCTGATGTCATAGCACTCTAGCCTAGGCAACAGAGTGAGTCTATATCTCAAAAAAAAAAAAAAAAAGGATGGAAGCTGTTCTCAAGCTGGGAACATAATGTGTTTTTGTTTTGTTGCTGTGGGAGCTGTGGCATTCAAAGAAGGAGATGGATGGAAAGCACAGTCGTCCAGAAAGTTACGAGAAGAAGAGAGATTTAATGTGGTGCGTGAGGCCTACCATTCCACTGGTGGTTTGCAACCCAGCCAGAGTGGAGCACACACATTGATGGTCCCAAGACATTTAACCCCAGGAGGGAGTTCTCTGAAGGAAAACTGAGGAACAGCTACCAGGAAAGGGAGAAAAGTCTGGATGGCACAAGACAGCCGTTCATGACATGAGCATGGACCACAGAAGAGGAGTGTTCTTCAGAGACACCTAGTAATACTCATTAAAGAACGCAAATCTATCACAAGAGTTTAAGTCGGCTCAAGCCCTCAGTTCTCACTTACAGGTTGTAATTCTGATTTTCCATCAGAATTCTTTCCGTTTTATGCCTGGGGGTCTGCTTGCGTGTTCCAACGTCATCTCGTTTAACTCTGTCCGACCAAAGTGTTCCAGGTAGGTATCACAGACGCGACATTATGCTATGTGAATAAATCAGAGGTTAGCCCTGATTTTAGGAAGGTTACAACCTCAGAGAAGCTTCTGATCTGGTAAAAGTCATGCCTTTTGCACCGACAGTTTGTTTTACTAATTTGTTTTTATTTATAGCATATTCTCTATCAGCCTTGAAACCTTGAGATCACAACCTTCCTTTTCCTTCCTCTCCCATATTTATTTCACTTCTAGCTTATCCACTTAGCAAGGCTGCTGATCCTTCTTTCCCCGGGTTTCCTACACCTCTTTCTGCATTTCTGCCCCATGCCCTGGGGATCTCACCCCTGTCTGTAATAACACCTAGATGGCCTCGCCAGCCTGCCTTCCCTCTTCCAACTTTCCTGTTGGATGGGGATTCCACAAACCCTGCAGTAATCTCATTCTACCCTGTGTAAACTTATTTTCCATGAGCCCTGCAACATCCTCAGAGCCTGGCAGGTCAGTTCTTCAAATATGCCAGGTCCCTCCGCTCTGGGGCCTCTGCTTATATCTTTCTGCTCACCTGGAATGTCCTCCTTACCCTCTTCTCTCTGGATGGACAGAATGGGGTCCCCAACCCCAGTGGTGCATTCTAAATACCTGGAGAATTTCAGTGGATAGGACTCAGGCTTGCCCAATTAAACTGAAAGCCCAGTAGTGTTAAATGTCCCTCAGGTAATTCTGACATAGTGTTAAGGTGTGGAACCACTATTTAAATACCAGGCCTCTCCTGCTCTGAGGTGTCCCAGAACACAAATAGCCACCAAGCCTTTGATTCCTGCTCTATCTTTGAACTTCTAGAATCCATGTTGTCAAACTAGTAGCTAATTTATTTATTTACTTTTGAAACAGGGTCTCGCTATGTTCTCCAGGCGGGAGTGCAATGGTGTGATCATAGCCCACTGCAGCCTCAAACTTGGGCTCCTGCCTCAGCCTCTGAAGTAGCTGGGAATACAGCTACACACCACCATGCCTGGCTGATTTTTCTATTTTTAGTAGAGACAAGAGTCTCACACTGTTGCTCAGCCTGGTCTTGAACTCCTGGCCTCAAGTGATCCTCCCACCTTGGTCTCTCAAATGCTGAGATTACAGGTGTGAGCCACCATGCCCAGGCAATTACCTACTTCATTGTATTATTTCCTAGTTGTCTCTGGTGTTCAGTTTATATTATAAGTTCCTTGAGGGCAGGAACAAAAAGCTTAGAGATTAATAAACTCTTACACATAATGAAATACAACATAAATGGAGACACATCTGAGTGTTCCAAATAACTGAGTAGGCAGGAAAATGGAAAATCTCAAATTCATGTTTTGTTGGAGACCTAACTCCAGGACCTTGAACATGACTGTGTTTGAAGATAGGGCCTTTGAAGAGGTGACAAAGTTAACAGGAGGCCTTTACAGTCGGTCCTTAACCAGTATGACTGGTGTTCTTACAAGAAAGGAAATTTGGGCTGGGTGCCATGACTCACACTTGTAATCCTAGCACTCTGGAAGGCAGAGGTGGGTGGATGGCTTGAGCTCAGGAGTTCAAGACGAGCCTGAGCAAGAGTAAAACCCCCATCTCTACTAAAAAGAAAAAATTATCCGGGTGTTGTGGCAGGTGCCTGCAGTGTCCCAGCTACTTGGGAAGCTGAGTCAGGAGGACTGCTTGAACCTGGGAGTTTGAGATAAGTCCATGGCATTCTAACTTGGGCAACAGAGTGAGAGACTCTATCTCAACAACAACAAAATAAAAGTCTTGACCTACAGTCAATAATATCTTAGATTTGATGAGATATGTTAGTTTAACTTCACTATACACTATACCTCTGCTCAGGTTTTTAAATGGATATGATTTCATTCAAATACAGCCAATGTCCCCTGCCTCCCTTCATGTTCTGTCTGTATTACTCAGTATAATGTGGAAGTAACCACTTGGTCATCAGGGACAGACAAGACTTTGAAAGATGACGTCCCTATCTATCCTAAGTGTTCAATTGTTTAAGTATACCATCTCCCTGCAACTGGGTCTTGTTTGGTGGTGGTTCCATGGGAAACACTAGTCAGCAGTCTTTCCTGTCATTTGGATATGAAACTATCCTTCCATTCCCTGTGGGTAGAATTTGGGCAAAATGAAAATACCGCCAGCTAAGCTAATTTGAATATAAATTCAGTAACATGAAGCTGGCTTTCAGCGTCTGCACTGATATTCAATATTGTTATTTATTTATTCATTTATTTATTTTTTGCAGTTTTTTGGCTGGGGCCAGGTTTGAACCCGCCACCTCTGGTATATGGGGCTGGAGCCCTACTCCTTTGAGCCACAGGCGCCACCCTGATATTTAATGTTTTAATCATGTTTGGATAGGGACAATCTGTAGCATACAATCCACCACAAATGTTCCCTTTCTAGATTCTAAATCTGTGGTTTATTCAGCTTTGCTACACAAATTTACCAATGTATCCTTCTTCCTGTAGAAAAAGATCTGCTAAGCCCAGGGCATAGTCTGGGGTTCCCCTACGAGCCTTAGTGGCTCCTACTTTAAACAGGCAGATTTTGGGCTTTTCTGATTTGTTAGCCTGCCCTTACTTTCATTTTCTTTTCTTTTTTTTTTTTTTAAATTTGTGATTACAGTTTTATTATAAAAGACACAAATCAGAAGGCCTAGACAAATGGAGAGATGCTCAGGGCAAGAACTGGAGGAAGCACGGAGTTCTCGGGCCACCTCCTTCCTGGCACATCTACCTGTGCACCACCCAGGAAGCTCCAGTGTACTGGTGTCTGAGGTTTTTATCAGGGCTTCATCACACAGGCCATGTGGCTGAACTTTTTTTTTTAACTTACTGTTTTATTTAATATTTCCAAAATACACTGAAAATATTAAGATATATACAGACGTACATTTTTACTTCAGGAGATTATACTTCATAAATTATACCTCCTCACATTTACATAAACGTCAACTTTTCAAGAAAGAACAAGAGTCTTAGCAGAAGTCTCCCCGTCCCTTAACATCATACACGGTCTTTCTTTGTAAACATTTACTTTGGATTTTTTTTGAACTTTGAAGCAGTAGTTAAGTAAGTTCAGTTTTGTTCCAATTACAGCGTTCTGTACTTTTTTTTTTATTAAATCATATCTTTGTACACTGATGCATTTATGGGGTTCAGGGTACTGCTTCGATATACAATGTGAAATACTTACATTGAACTAAGTAACACATCCATTACAATTATACTCATTTCTTAATACTTTTGAAATGTACCATTTTATCATTGCATTTTCATTTTCCTCACAACTTTCTACCATAGACCACCCATCACTCTCTTTCTCATGAAATTACAGTATAAGTTTAATAAGGCAGATGTTTTCATTTCAAAAAGCAGTGGGTGAAGCCAAGTTCTGGTTCATTCATGTTTTTTTGCCTATGAGGACTGGCAGTCTCTGCCAGGGAACACTGGGACAAGGTGGGTGGAGGGCCGCTCAAGGGAACCAGGTCAGACAGAGATAAGACACAGGCCAGGAGAGACTGGTTTTCTCAGAAAAGCTGTTAAGGTAAGTGGATTTTTCATTCATTCTTTATTGTTTGTGATTCATTGAGGTTACACTGATTGTATTTATTAGGTAAAGTCCCTCTTGTAATTGTGTCCTGCCCCCAAGAGGCATGCCATACACCATGACCCCCACAACCACCTCCTCTCCCTGCTCCCTCATTCCCTTGCCCCCCACCATGTATTAGGTTATCTACTGCCTTCAAATTACAATTGAGTACATTGGATTCTTGCTTCTCTATTCTTATGATGCTTTACCGAGAAGAATGCATTCTACCTCAATCCAGGTTAATACAAAAGATGTAAAGTCTCTATCTCTTTTAATGGCTGAATAGTATTCCATGGTATACATATACCACAGCTTGCTGATCCATTTCTGGGTTGGTGGATATTTAGGTTGTCTCCACATTTTGGTGTAAACTGAGCTGCAATAAACAGTCTAGTGCAAATGTCCTTATGATAAAATTACTTTTTTTCCTTTTGGGTAGATGCCCAGTATGGTAGTGCAGGATCAAATTGGGGAGGAGTTTAATTTGAGTTCTTTGAGGATTCTCCATACTTCCTTCCAAAAGGTTATATTAGTTTGCAGTCCCCACCAGCAGGAAGGAAGACACATGGAAGAAATCGGACTTCTAGTCTACATTCTGCCAAATCAAATGTGGTGAAGTCATGAAATTGTTTAAGCTTCAGGTTCTTTAATCTATAAAATCGCTTTTCTTTTTTTTTTAGAGACAGAGTCTTATTTTGTCACCCTCGGTAGAGTGCCATGGCGTCACAGCTCACAGCAACCTCCAGTTCTTGAGCTTAGGCAATTCTCTTACCTCAGTCTCCCGAGTAGCTAGGACTACAGGTGCCCACCACAACACCCGGCTATTTTTTTGTTGTTGCAGTTTTGCCAGGGCCAGGTTTGAACCCACCACCCTTGATATATGGCGCTGGCGCCCTACTCACTGTGCCACAGGCGCTGCCCAAATCTATAAAATCTCTTGTGGACAACACCTGTATATTAAGAAATGTGTCTCTACTCCTGGCACAGGCACTACATAAAAAGAATATATAGATGTTAGCTAAATTATGAGACTTGGCTTTTACACACAGAAAATGAAGACAGGTTAGCCTCATTCCTCGGAATAAAGATAGAAAGCCACACAGTGTTATTTGTTGACACATATTCTCTACTGAGGAGCCTAGTTCTAGAAAGCCTCCTGGGTAACAAAGTTAAGACACTGAGAGTACAAATTAGTAAATATTCAGCATCCTTGGTGGAGCCCATATCACTTCATCTTCTATTCAGACAAGCAGTTTTGATGAAATATTAAATATTCCTGCACTTACTAGCCAACAGCTCCAGTTAACTTAGCAGCTCATTAACCTAAAGACCAAGAGCAGCTACCTAAAAAGAAGATTCCAGAACTTCCAATATGTTTACCAGCAAACAAAACAGTGTAGAGTTGTAAATAAGATACACTGAAAATATGTATCTTTTTTTCCCTCCCAATCTGTTGTATGTTCTCTCCTTCCTTTGTGTCTCAAACAGAGTAGGTACAACTGCTTCTTTCTGGACACAAATTCTCTTGCTACGAATCTTGGGCTCTTACTTTACACATGATGTCCTCCCAGGGATGGCAGCAGGAGGGATCAATAAAGGACACAAACAAGCCTCAAAGGCCTCATGTGCCAGGACCTGCAGAGTCCTGGTTGCCACTTGGGCTCCAGTCTCACAGAGGCAGCCTGGGAAGCAGAGCCATGTAGCAATATAGGTGCCACTAAGTCAGGATGGTGTGCATGTGCACCCTCTGAGGGGTGAGGCAGGTGCTACAACGCACGGGCCCCTCCCAAGAGTTGCTAGGCTCTCCAAACCTGCCATGTGCCCACTGCTCCCACCTTCTACAACTTGGATTAGTTATTTGGTGTTGATTAAAACCTACACTTGAGTTCTAGTCTCCCTCTCACCTGGCCACAAACACATCACTGCTAAGACGTTAAAAGCCTCAGACAGCTCTTCCTGTCTCTAAAGGGTCTCTTCAGGGTCCAGTAGAGCTAGTGATGGTGGAGAGTGGCTTGTACCCTACCTGAGCCCTTGGATAAGCACCTGGGGCCTTTCTGACGTGTCCCTGTCCCTGATAATGTGGTGGCCTCTTTGCTATAACTAGGGCAATTGTTTGGAGAGGATGTGGAGAAAGAGGGTACAGCACCCTCTACAGCCACCCGCTCTGGCCTCTGCCGTATGCCCAGCCCTTACCTCAATGTCCAGCAAATAATAGGTCCTCACTGTGTCATGTGAACTAATGATATTGATGCCACCACCATTTCAGGTACTCATAACCCATGATCTTACGCTGCTGCAGTCAGCTTCCTGTTAAAGAGAAGCTGACTGGAGCTGTGGGGCATGCCCCAGAGGACAGGCATTTCTCCTAGACAGGGGCCCTTCAGGTCAGGCAGCAGGTATCACAACTGGGCTGGGATCCCCCGTGTGGAAGAGCAAGAAAAAATTCTGAAGCATAAAATTTATGGAAAACTAAATTTACATCCATAAGGCTGCTGTATTACGGTCTCAAGATAAATAATTAAAAGAAGGATTTTTTTTTTTTGAGACACAGTCTCACTCTATCACAACTCGATAGAGAGCTGTGGCATCACAGCTCACAGCAACTTCAAACTCTTGGGCTCAAGTGATCCTCTTGCCTCAGTTTCCCAAGTAGCTGAGATTATAGGCACCTACCACAACACTTGGCTAGTTTTTCCATTTTAAGTAGACGGGGTCTCACTCTTGCTCAGGCTGGTCTTGAACTCCTGAGCTCAAGCAATCTATCTGTCTCAGCCTCCCAAAGTGCTAGGATTATAGGCGTGAGCTGCCACGCCCAGCTATGAAGAGAAAGATTAATTACTTGCTACAATAGGACACACTGAGAAAAACGGGAAGTTTCTCCTAAGGAGACCCAGGCCAAGGTAGGTATGTTTACCTGCACCAGGTGTGAGCAGGTGCCACATCATGCTGTTCTCTGGGGTACTGAGGCTTAACTTGGGGGAAGGCTGGACATAGATTTGTGACCTGGAGGATAGATAATTCTAGGATAGAAAATAAGCAGGTGGCCATGCAGTGCCACACTTAACCTCACACCAGGTAACCACACTAACCCCTCCTCATATGGTAACCAGAGGTGGCACACAGCTCCCCAACACAACATTCTCTCCTGTCCTTGACACAAGCAGGTCTGGATAGGTTCACTGACAAGAGCACACTCGAATGCTCCCACTGGGGGCCAAAAACTGTGCTCACTGCTCACTCTCATTTCTTCAGGCAATTCCTCTGGCAACTCACGAGCCAGGAGAGCCAACCAATACCCTGTTGGCACCCTGCCCTTTCCGTCTTTGTCACTGGGGGCCAGCATGCACTAAGAAACTCTGGCGTTAGACCTCATGTGCCATCCGCCACTTTACGAAAGCATCATGCTCCCTAAATTACACAACTTTGTAACACAGTTAGGGAGTTATTCAAGAAGTTGACTAAAAGGTTCATTCTTCCATTAGAGAAAAATGTCACTTAAATATGTGGAATTTTTATTTTTGGTTAAAATGAGAAGCAGTCTAGTAGTATTTAGGCAAATTTTGAAAGACATTTAGCTTTGCTATATATTCGATCCCAAATTGTACAGGTAATTGAGATTATGGTCAGAATCGCACATAAATACTTTCCCATTTAATTCCTGTTTTCTCGATGCGGCAGTGTTTGGCAGGAGGAAGACCTGCTGGTATATAATGAGGGCCTCCGGGAGCTGTCCCTGCACCTGGGAAGAAAAGCCGGACTCTCTAGGAGGAACAGCAAGAGGTGGCACGCTGTAGGCGGTGCTGACTTCCAAGGAGTGCCACACGCTGCCAGGAAGCTTGGAGGGGGAGCTGAGATCTCAGTGGTCTTTGAGGAGTGTGCTCCTCCTTCTACACTAAACCTGCCTGGCCTGTGGGGAGCCTGTGTGACACCAGCCTCCTACCATCCACCCACTGCAGGGGCCCTGCTCTCTGACCTGGCCCCACTGTCCTACCTGGCCTCAAATGGGCCCCCTCCTGTCTCCTAGGAACCATAGGCAATCCTTTGCCTCACTCTCAATTGCTATTTGTGTTTAAAACCAGAAGGTTTTATTAAACACCCATTAACCATGGACGACCTGGTCCTCTCACCTGACTTCCTCAGGTGAGGTCTGACCCCCTGAAGTAAGCTTGGGTGTCCAGAGGCACAGCATGGGAGAGTGTCTGGATATCAGTGAGCAGCCTCTGTGCCCCCCACTGCTGAAGCCTCAAACCATAGATGAATCTGGTGATCTGAGGTGGTGCCATTTGGGGGAACCTCCCTCTGTAGCCCTCTAAAGTCAATGCTACTGTAAATGGCACTTTTTGTTTCCAAGTTTTACAGTTAAACCAACTAAAGCTCAAGGCACTTTGAGACCATCACAAAACATAGTTGCCCCTTTATTTTGTTAAGCATCTAAGACAAGGCAGTGTAAAAGAAAGGCATGAAGAATGCAGTGGAAAGCGGAAACACGTAGGTTGGGTGCTAGCTTTACCCTTTTTACTTTAGGGGCCCTGGAGGAAAACTTGGTCTCTTTGGGCCTCAGTTTCCTCAACTGGAAAATTGTGCCTACTGGGGTTGTCATCAGTTAAGAGATGTGCTCAGAACAATCCCTGAAATAGTGTGTGTTGCCAGCAAAAGTTAGTCGTTTTTGTTCTTTGCTAATCATATGGTAAATGACTTATTAGCTTCTACCACTCAATCTTATTACTCTCCTGTCCTTCAAAAGTGTAACAGAAGCAACATTTTTCATCTTCCCTAGGCATTTCCAAGCAGGCCACTAATGTACTAAACTAAGTAACTAAATTTGTAGCTAATAGAAGGCAGAATCTCAATCTGACAGTGTCTGGTTTTGAATAACACAATTATGTGAATGTCCTGACAAATGGCTACTTGGACGTTGTTTGAATAAGGCTGACTGAATGAACCCCAACTCCAGTCGTTATTACAGATGTGCCTACTAGGTTATGAGGGAGCCAGTGTCCTGGATAAGTTCACAATGTCTTAGTATTGTCAATTTGTGGTACAACCAAATTTGAATAGAAAAATACCCTCAAGGTTTGATAGTGTTATGAAGGACTGTGGTAGAGGTGGTTGTTTTTTTGGAGGGTGAGGGGTGCTGAAAGCTCACATAGGTAAGAAAAGAAATAAAAATCAGAAAGTAGGCTCGGCGACTGTGGCTCAAGTGGCTAAGGCACCAGCCACATACACCTAAGGTGGTGGGTTTGAATCCAGCCTGGGCCCACCAAACAACAATGACGGCTGCAACCAAAAAAAATAGCTGGGTGTTGTGGCGGGCGCCTGTGGTCCCAGCTATTTGGGAGACTGAGGCAGGAGACTCACTTGAGCCCAGGAGTTGGAGGTTGTGAGCTGTGATGCCACAGTACTCTACCCGGGGGGACAGCTTGAGGGTCTGTCTCAAAAAATAAATAAATAAATAAATAAAAATTAAAACTGCTACACTTTAAAAAAAAAATCAGAAAGTAGCAAGCAGACTAGGGTAGCAGGGAATGCTGCTATTAACCAGCAGGACCAGCTGCTTGATCTTTTGGGGCTAGGTTTCCACCTTTGAAAAATGAAGTCTTTTCTAGCTCTATAGAAGCCCATGAAAGAATGCTTCTTCCAGGAACTCAAGAGTCAGTAGCAAATCCTAAAGAGGAGAAAAATAAAAGAAAAACAACAGGGTTTCTAAATAGAGATAGAGGAAAGAACAGTATGATGTTTATTTTTTTAAATCTAGGAGAATAAGTTACAAACTGGGTACTCGAGGGAAGAACATATAAAAACCTAAGGGCTGGCACCTACAAATCAAATCTTCCTCTCTGTGTGCAGCTGATTACTGGTCTTTGAATGAAACTGCAAGTTAGTATTCAAATTGCTAACATATGATTTAATATATTAAGGTGTATTACTTACTTTTGAAAAATTTTGTCTTTAGGACAATAATTCATGCTCCCTGTAATATAAAAAGGAAATCCAAACATATGCAAAGACAACGCTCCACTGCTGGTATGGGGCCATGTACCTGCTGGATCCCATGAACATGTTACTGAGAGTCAAGGTTCACATGCTTCTCTGTCACGTTCACCCCTATGTCCAGAATGTCTTACACAGCAATAAACAGATCAACCTCCTTTTTAGTTGCCTGAAATTTCACTGTACATGTGCGCTACAATTCAATAAATCTGTCAGTCTTCTCATGGTGTTTTTTTTTTAAATTACATCACAAACAATGCTTTACTTTATGATTACAGATGGAGGATTTCTGTGGTCCACTTCCTCATAAAACATCTCTAAAAAGACAGTGAATTGTGTAAAGGGCTTACATTTTCAAGGTCACAGGATCTCTGGGCTAGAAAGCAGGTGAAGAAGGTAGCTGGCCGGGCACTCAGGAGAGAGAGGACAGCAGGACACCAGTGTGGCTGTGAGAAGGAGAAGCAACCTGGTGTGCACTGGTGAAGCCCTCCAGGCTCAGATGAGGGTGGCCACAGGTGTAGTGCAAAAAGGGTGTCAGGGGCCAAAAGGAGGAACACAGGTGAGAAGTCACTCAAGGGCTGTCCTCAAGGCCTCTTTGCCACCTCAGATCACTAACTAGAGGGCTCAACTCTAGAGATGTGAGTGTTGGTTTTCTGTCCTACCGAGACTTTGTTTCTGACAGAGTAGGCTACAGCCAACTCTCCCACGGGGGGGAGGGGGCGGTCAACAAGAAAGGCTTCAGAAAATATTCTTTAAAAAAGTGTTGTTGAGAAGTATCAGGAACTTGAAAAACAGTACAGACTTACGGGACCAAGAAGAAAGGACAACAGAACTCCAAAGGAGTAAGCTCTGCATCTGAGGCTGCCTTCTTTCCTAAGGGTATGTTCATTCTAGCTCTCTGGGAGGGACACAGACAGACCAACCCACCAACCAAACAAATAGCTCAGGGCCCTGAAGGTTAGGGAGGGAACCTTCCAATGAGCATGGGAAAACCTCCATGCTCATTATAACACAAACATACACAGTCTATGAGAGAAATGACAGCAAATGTGGCAAAATGTTAAGTTAGTAAAATCTCAATAAAGAAAATTCTTTACACCATTCTTGCAGCTTTTCCATAATTTTGAAGTTATTTCAAAAAGTTAAAAAACAAACAAGTGAACAAACTACAAATCAGGAATGGAAGTTGAATTTTACCAAATGTCATCCTCGGATTTATTGAGATGCTTGCATTTATCTTCCTTTGACCTGTTATTATTTATTACACACTATGACTGCTCTCCCTTTTTTCACTAGACTGGTGAGAGGTATACCTATTTTATCTTTCTTTTCCCTCCCTTACTCTGCTGCTACTTCCATTTCCCAGAGTTAGCTTCTTGAGTTTCATTCTTTCTCCCCCACCCCAATTAATTCATTTCTGCTTTACTCTTCAAAGAATACAGTAATTCTTCAATTTATTTTGGTCCTTTTCTTTTTTTTTTTTTGAGACAGAGCCTCAAGCTGTCCCCCTGGGTAGAGTGTCGGTGGCATCAAAGCTCACAGCAACCTCCAACTCCTGGGCTCAAGCGAGTCTCCTGCCTCCGCCTCCCAAGTAGCTGGGACCACAGGCGCCTGCCACAACGCCCGGCTATTTTTTGGTTGCAGCCATCATTGTTGTTTGGCGGG
>CAUYQV010127891.1:0-76198 GCA_963574575.1 Galagoides demidoff
AGGTACTATGCAGAGGAAAAAAGAAAGACATCAATAAAAAGTATGAGTTCATAAAAATAAACCTGCCATTTGATCCTGCAATTCTTTTATTAGGTATATATCCAGAAGACCAAAAACCACATTACAACAAAGATATTTGTATCAGAATGTTTATTGCAGCCCAATTCATAATTGGGCTGGTCATGGAAGAAGCCCAAGTGTCCATCGATCCACGAATGGATCAATAAACTGTGGTATATGTACACCATGGAATACGATGCAGCCCTAAAGAAAGATGGAGACCTTACATCCTTCATGTTTACATGGATGGAGCTGGAAAATGTTCTTCGTAGCAAAGTATCACAAGAATGGAAGAAAGAGTATCCAATGTACACATCCCTATTATGAAACTAATTCATATGAAACTTTTCATATGAAAGCTATAACCTAATTATAGCCTAATGTGGGAAGGGGGAGGGAAAAGGGAGGGGGGATCCGTGGAGGGAGGATGATTGGAGGGATTACTTCTATGGTTTATCTTACAAGGGTACAAGTAAATCTTTTTAAGAGTAGAATATAATCGTCTTAACACAATAACTAAGAAAATAACATAAAGGCTATGTTAACCAGTTTGATGAAAATATTTCAAATTGTATATGAAAACACCACACTGTACCCCCATGATTGCATTAATGTACACAGCTATCATTTAATTAAAAAAAAAGTATGAGTTTGACTCACTCATCTAAATATCACACAGTTGGCTCAGTGCCCATAACTCAGTGGTTAGGGTGCCGGCCACAAATAACGGGACTGGCAGATTCAAACCTGGCCTGGGTCTGCTAAACAACAATAACTACAATGACAAAATAGCCGGGTGTTGTGGTGGGTGCCTGTAGTCCCAGCTACTTGGGAGGCTGAGGCAAGAGAAATGCTTAAGCCCAAGAGTTGAAGGTTGCTGTGAACTGTGACTCCACAACACTCTACCAAAGGCAACATAGTGAGACTCTGTCTCGAAAAATATAAATAAATAAATATCACACAGTCAGGCTGTGGTGGCTCACGCCTGTAATGCCAACCCTCTGGGAGGCTGAAGCAGATGGATCACTTGAGCTCAGGAGTTCAAGACCAGCCTGAGCTACAGTGAGACCCTGTCTCTATGAAAAGTAGAAAAAAAACCTACCTGGTCATCTTGATGGCACTGGTAGTCCCAGCTACTGGAAAGGCTGAGGCAAGAGGATCACCTGAGCCTAAGAGATTGAGGTTGCTGTGAGCTATGATGATGCCACAGCACTCTAGCCTGGGTGACAGAGTGAGACGCTATCTCAAAAATTTTTTAAAATAGGTGACACATGTCTGTAATCCTAGCACTCTGGAAGGCCAAGGCAGATGAATTGCTTGAGCTCAGGAGTTTGAGACCAGTCTGAGCAAGAGTGATACCCCCATCTCTAAAAATAGCCAGGCATTGTGGAGGGCATCTGTAGCCCCAGCTACTTGGGAGGCTGAGGCAAGAGGATGGTTTGAGCCCAAGAGTTTGAGGCTATATGCCACAGCATTCTACTGAAGGGGAGATTGTCTCAAAAAAAATTTTTATTTATATAATAAAAAAGTAAATAAAAATAATGCAGTGGGTCCTGAGCCTGGATTCAACCATGAACCCTGTGTGATTTTACAGCTACCAGGCAATTTCTGTAAATCCCATTACAGATGCCCTAGGCAGGAAAGGGTTTGGAAAAGAAAGCCAACCCTGGCCCCTAGTTTTCTTTAGACCCACACAGAAATGTTTGGGGTAAGATCCCAGGTGCATGTTAATATCATGAAAGTATCATGGGTGTTGTTTAACATTTTTCATAACTGGGTGCAGTGGCTCACGCCTGTAATACCAGCACTTGAAAGGCTGAGGCAGGTGGATTGCCTGAGGTCATGTGTTCGAGACCATCCTGAGCCAGAGCAAGACACACACACACCCACCCGGCCCTATAAAATAGCTGGGCATTGTGGCGAGTGCCTATAGTCCCAGCTACTCAGAAGGCTGAGGCAAGAGAATCACTTAAGCCCATGAGTTTGAGGTTTGAGCTGTGACACCATGGCACTCTCCCCTGGGTGACAAAGTAAAACTCTGTCTCAAAAAGAAAATTTTTTTCTTTGTGAGGCTTTGTCATCTGTGCTTGCCTGCCAAGACCCCCAAAAGAGTTGAGCAAGACAACTCAGATCAGGAGATGGCAGGAAGTGGAGGCCTTTTAGCCATTTTTTTTGTTTTTTGAGACAGAGCATCAAGCTGGTGCCCTGGGTAGAGTACCATGTCATCACAGCTCACAGCAACCTCAAACTCTTGGGCTTAAGAGGTCCTCTTGCCTCAGCCTCCCAAGTAGCTGGGACTACAAGCACCCACCACAATGCTGGGCTATGTTTTCGTTGTAACTGTCTTTGTTGTTTAGCAGGCCAGGGCTGGGTTCGAACCTGCCAGCTCCAGTGTATATGGCTGGCATCCTAGCCCCTGAGCTACAGGCGCAGAGCCATAGCCAAATTTTATTTACCATATTTTCTTCACCTGTAAAATGGGGCAAAAATGGCACCAATTCATGG
Source organism: Galagoides demidoff (assembly GCA_963574575.1). Taxonomy (NCBI): domain Eukaryota; kingdom Metazoa; phylum Chordata; class Mammalia; order Primates; family Galagidae; genus Galagoides; species Galagoides demidoff. The sequence goes on from CAUYQV010127891.1 coordinate 2,566, forward strand.
AGTTGCTGTGAGAGTCAAATGAAATCCCACATAAAGAAAGCACTGAGAATAGCGCCCAGCATTATTCTCACATCAATGCCTCCAAGAAAGCTGTGCTTGGGCTTTGTGCAGCACCTCAAGGGCATTTGTCCCTGAAATAACCAGACCTCCCCTAGTAGTCTTCAGAAGGCCAAAGGCCCTGATCTCTCTTGACCCATTTCTTGAAGAAGCATATGGAAAATGGAGAGTGAGACCCGGTCACTACTGAGAATAGGAAAATTAACTGAGCATTGTGGCTGGCACCTGTAGTCCCAGCTACTCAGGAGGCTGAGGCAGGAGGATCGCCTGAGCCCAGAAATTTGAGGTTGCTGTGAGCTACAATGCAATGACACCAGGGCACTCTAGCTTGGGCAACAGAGTGAGACGCTGTCTAAAAAAAAAAAGGAAAGAAAGAAAAAACCGAGGACTCAGTTGGGGTCAGCTTCCCAAATGGGATAAAATCAGCGTGTGACTTTGTGACTTCTGTGTGAAATTCAGGATGATAGGCATAGACTGTTTTCAAAACATGCTTCATATGTCTGTGGAATAATTGGTTATATCAAATCTGTACAGTTTAAGGGCAGGTAAAAAGGAAACTGATGAAAACATGAATAATTTTTTGGTAACTAGGAAGCATCCTGATGAGAAGAGACTGTGCCCTGTGCCTTGTTATGTTCCTAGTAAGGAACATGGCACAGAAGTGGACATTTGTTGTCCCCACTGCCAATTGTCCCTTCTTGGCTTCAGACTGGAGCTGAGGAGCTGACTCAGTCCTCAGAGTCAGGCTTATTAATGACGCTGAGCCAGTCAGGACAGTTCACAAAAAGTTGACACTATTTCCCCCATATCCTCAAATATCCAGCAAAACTGAAATTTCCAATGGCAAGAGCCTTGTTTTGCTTGAGCTAATCTGGGCTGGATTTTCTATCATTTGTGATAGAAAGAGCTCTCACTGATTGAGTGCTTATTAAATATTTGCTGAACAAATGAATGAGCTTTTTTTTTTTTTTTTTTGAGACAGAGCCTCAAGCTGTCCCCCTGGGCAGAGTGCTATGGCTTCACTGCTCACAGCAACCTCCAACTCCTGGGCTAAAGCGAGTCTCCTGTCTCCGCCTCCCAAGTAGCTGGGACCACAGGCACCCGCCACAACGCCCGGCCATCTTTTTGGTTGCAGCCATCATTGTTGTTTGGCAGGTCCAGGCTGGATTCAAACCTGCCACCCTGGGTGTATGTGGCCGGCATCTTAGCTGCTTGAGCCACAGGTGCCAAGCCATGAATGAGCTTTTTTTAAAAAAAAAAGTCTTCAGCTAAATTTCACTGAAGTAAATTTCACTGAAATGAGACTAGGCTGTACATAAGATTCTACCATTTTTAAAGTGCTTTGTAATTGGCATTTTGCAAACACTTATAGTTTTACCTTACCTTTACAACAGTCTGTGACACTGGAGGTATCTATGATATAAGTAAGTATTTTAAAAGAAAACTTGATTTATTTTTATCATAAATTTAAAATTCCTGTGATTTATCATAAATAAAAAGTTAACAGTGCAACTACATGGTACATAACTTATATATTAAAACATATAGCATTTACATTTAATACATAATTTATTTTGAGACAGAGTCTCATTCTGTTGCCCAGGCTAGAGTTCCATGCTGTTAACCTATCTCAAAGCAACCTCAATCTCCTGGATTCAAGGACTATAGGTACCTGCTACCACATCCAGCTAAGTATTCTATTTTTAGTAGAGATGGGGTCTCACTCTTCCTCAGGCTGGTCCCCAACTCTTGAGCTCAAGGGATCCATCGTGGACTCTGCCTCCCAGAGTGCTAGGATTACAGGCATGAGCCACTGCACCTGGCCTGTATTTCTTTTCTGCAGAGACATTTCCTTTGAGCATATTGGGCTGAATTCTTGGAGTCGAGAACTTTTATGGAAATGGTCTTATTCTGCTATTAAAAGGAAGCACAGCCACCCTACCCCAGGAACAGAAAGCACTTTTTTTTTTGAGAGAGAGAGTCTCACTTTGTCACCCTTGGTAGAGTGCCATAGTATCTTACCTCACTGTAACCTCAAACTTTGGGGTTTAAGTGATTCTTTTGTCTCAGCCTCCCAGTCAGCTAGTACTATAGGCACCACAATGCCCAGCTATTTTTTTTTTTTAGAGACGGGGTCTCACTCTTGCTCAAGGTGGTCTTGAACTTGTGAGTTCAAGCAATCCACTCGCTCTTGGCCTCCCAGAGTGCTAGGATTACAGGCATGAGCCACCCCATCCAGCCAGCAAAAAGCATTTAAGTCATCCATTTAACAGAGGAAAACTGATAGCAAGATTTTCTGTGAGCGGTGTTTTACATGTAGGGGAATGTCTTTTCCCATCCTGTGTCTCGAAGCAAATAGCTGTGCTGCTTTTGCATTTGACTATCAAGGTTTAGAGACAAGATTCTGTCTTTTGTCCTTCAGGAAAAATTATGGACATGTTTGGTCATTGTAGTGTCATTCAGTTTGGGTTGCTGTGCATTTATTTATTTACTGCCTGTTTTATTCCAGAAAGCCTTCCAGGTAGCAGAGGTCAGTTGTGATTACATAATCATTACTGTCTAAGCAGAAGGCAGGAAGCAGCTCAAACTGTCTGGTGATGTCATTGGTCACAAGGTCCTGCCGGGAGGTTCACAAGGGCCTGCCACCCCTGCAGGCCCCACTCCCCGGGAATCTGGCCCTGCTCACCTGGCCACAATGGCTGGACCCAGAGAGGTGCCTGAACCAAGGTAGCTGTGGGGCAGCCAGGCTTGAGGGAAACCAAACATCAATGAAGTGTGGCTTGGACAACAGGGGTGATGTAAAGTGGATGATGTCCCCATTGCCTCTTCTTTCAGGAAGCAAGAGAAAGGGTCTTGTTCATTCTCATCTCAGAAGACAAGATGTCTGGGGTCACTGGAGTAGCTGCAGCCCCACATGGTGATGAGGCTGGGCAGCCATCCCAGCCTTGGAGGCTCCGTAACTGCTTCCACAATTCTTGGAGCACTGTATGGTTGCAAAGTCAGGAGTCCCAGGAATGGCTGCGACAGTGATAGGGGTGGATATTTTGCTAGAGTGTCAATTGGTGGAGTTCTGGAAGTCATTCTGGAGGCCCTGCTGAGAATGTACCCTCTGATTCTTCCAAAGAATTGTAAACACCTACTTTCCTTTACTGAGTCTCTTTCTCATTAAAATATCTGGAAAGTTCTCTGCTTCTTGCAATTAAACCTGACTGCAGTCTCTTCCTCTGGTCTTCCGCTGTGCCTTGTGTGTGAATCACATGGACTGTGATTGTTTGACTCTCTCCCCCTAAAGCATGAGCTCCCAGAGGGCAGGGGCTGTGACCTCACCCAGGATCTGCCCTAGGGAGTGCCTAGTCAGTGTTTGTTGAATGACCCAATGAAAATAAATTTCTTTTATACCACTTTATCTATGGTATCATTAAGAGTTCACAGCAGGAAGCAAGAAACATTCTGGTTATGTCAGGCAAAAAGAGATGTGATATAAGGCTCTACCTACGTGAATGAAGATGGTTGGAAGAGTTGGAGGGGTAGAATCAGACGGTGGCTTACTTCAAGGTCACATCATCACTACTATGCTCTGAATCCAAATTTCAGAGGAAAGAAAGCCATTCTTGCTACAGCCACCCCTGTTGCTGCCACCACACATGAAGCCAGTGACTAGAGAATGACATGTGGAATTGGGTTGCCTTAAACAGTCTTGTCAGCCAGAACTTGCTGGGCTGTACCAAGGCCACAAGAGTGCTCTTCAAAAGCAGAATATAAGGCCGGGCAGAGTGGCTCACACCTGTAATCCTAGCATTCTGGGAGGCCAAGATAGGTGGATTGCTTGAGCTCAGGAGTTGGAGACCAGCCTGAACAAGAGTGAGACTCTGTCTCTACTAAAAATAGAAAAACCTAGCTGAGTACTATGGCAGGTGCCTATAGTCCCAGCTTCTTGGGAGGTTGAGGCATGAGGATCACTTGAGCCCAAGAATTTGAGGTTCCTGTGAGCTATGATGATACCACAGCACTCAACCCAGGTTGACAAAGTGAGACTCTGTCTCAAAAAAAAAAAAAAAAAGGCAGAATATAAGTCACAACCAGAATAACTACAAAGGCTTCTGAGAAAGGCAGTTCTTAGCCTTCTACTTCCTGTAATTGTTGGAGAAACAGAGAAATGGGTGGGAATGGAGGCCAAGTTCCAGTAGATGATCCTAGCAGACATGGCTGTACTATTGTATTTGCACTTCTACCATGACATGTGTCATCTTGTCCCTGGCCTGAGACCTGGGAGTATATGCAGTCACTCCCAGCTTTGAGGGCAGGGGCTGTTTCTTCATCATCTTGCACCCTCCTGTGCCCAGCACAGAGAGCAAGTGCTCTATCAGTGTTTCTGGCCAAGTTGTTTGTGTTTCCTGGGGCTTCCCAGGGATGGAGAGAAAAGGAGTTGCCTGGCTACCCTTTAAAACTGCCAGCAAGGCCAGGCACAGTGGCTCACACCTATAATCCTAGCACTCTGGGAGGCTGAGGCAGGTGGATCACTTGAGCTTAGGAGTTTGAGACCAGCCCAAGCAAGAGTGAGACCTCATATCTAAAAATAGCCAGGGATTGTGGTGGGTGCCTATAAGTCTCAGCTACTTGGGAGGCTGAGGCAAGGAGATCACTTGAGCCCAAGAGTTTGAGGTTGCTGTGAGCTATGATGCTATAGCACTCTACCAAGGCAACAAAGTAAGACTCTGTCTCAAAAAAAAACAAAAAAAACTCCCCCCAAAACTGCCCAGAAACCACCACCAACTCTTGACCCTACTCCGAGGAGCTGAGAGGCCACAGAGAAGAGGGGCTTAATGCCTCCACTCAGGGATCAGCAGCATCTTGAAAGGTGGAGGACAGAAGCTGGCAGGCAGAAGAACTTGGCTAGTGAAGCCTGGTAACTGTGGAGGCTGATGGAATCTGGCTGTTCCAGTTCATCCTCATTCAGAGCCTCCTCAGTGGGTCAGTAATCCATATCTCACAGAGCTCAGACTCGTGGACCCATTCCAAGTGGTCTAGCCTCATCCCAGTCAGGTCTGAGGGGCCTGTGAAGGGACTTGGGCACATGGGAGAACATAGTCAGGCTACAACTCCCAAATCTGAACCTAAGCTCCACTAAGAGAGAAGGCACTGTAGAAGCTTCCAGCCTTGGTCAGAAATGTCTCCTCCAGGGCTCCCCTGTGAAAGTCAGGGTTGGAGGGAAAGCCCAGGACGCCAAGGGGCAGGTGCCCCCATGGCTAGATCAGAGCAGCAAACTGTGGCCCTTAATCATCTCCATGGCCTCTCCTCTACTCTGAAACTCCCAAGGGGAGCTCCAAAGAATCCTTCCCTTCCCCAAAAGGCGAGAAATTGACACTATTGATGCCTTCAGGTGGTAGGACAGGTAAGGGGCAGACTTCTCACTTAAATCCTCTTGTGCACTTCCAATTTTGAACTGTGGACTTTTTACCTGTTCAAAAACAGCATATCAGGTGAAAACTTTAGCAAAAGAAAAAAAAAACAGTCATTTTCCCTCTCCAAACATATATTTTCATGGGTGACATGCTTTGGGGACTAGGGGCACACAGAAGTTGCTCTAATTCCTCTGGAGACCGTGTTTATGTTACTGCCCTCTTCCCCCAACACATACACACCTGCCTCCCACAGTTGATCTAGACAGAGCTGCCCCTGGGCACATTTCACATGGTTTCAAGGACAAGTCATACTCTGAGGCCTGTCTGAATGCCAGCAGGTCCCTAGAATGCACTTTGAGTCCCTGACCAGTTAGCAGCCATTCTTTTTTTTTTTTTTTTTTTGAGACGGAGCCTCAAGCTGTTGCTCTGGGTAGAGTGCCATGGCATCACAGCTCACAGCAACCTCCAACTCCTGGGCTCAAGCGAGTCTCCTGCCTCCGCCTCCCAAGTAGCTGGGACCACAGACCACAGGTGTCCGCCACAATGCCCGGCCATCTTTTTTTGGTTGCAGCTGTCATTGTTGTTTGGCGGGCCCGGGCTGGGGATTCGAACCCGCCACCTTAGGTGTATGTGGCTGGCGCCTTAGCCGATGAAGCCACAGGCGCCGAGCCATTATAATAACATTTCTACCCTCTAGATTACTTTGTTGTAAGAATACAGCACATAGCACATACAACCTATAAAATACGTGCCAATCAACTGTTTATGTGACTGGTAAGGTCCCTGCCCCCAGAGATAGCCACCATCTGGGCTTTCTCATAATGTTTATTTTGTCTCCTCTAAAAGTTATTTTATCATTCATGTACACGAATGTAAATGTGTACATGCATGTAAATGTATGTAAATATGAATGTAAATATGTACACGTATGTAAATGTATGCAAATATGGTATATGGTTCTATTTTACTCTTTTTGGCCCTTTACACAAATGGAATCATGCAGAATGTGTTGCTTTATTTACTCAGCATCCTGTTTGTGAGTCACCCATGTTGTTGCACAGATCACTATGCTGATCATTTCCATCGCTCTTCAGTACTCCACTGTATTGCCCTCAACCTCTGAGTTGTTCAAGGGTCATGTAGAAGAATAAATACATAGAAATAATAATATGACAGATTGAAGATAGTCACAGATTCTTTGGCAGCCTTCCATGGAGAGGCAAGTTCCATCCTTCCTCTTCCTGGACTTGGGTGATCTGTGTCTACCTGGATGACAAGGAATTGATCAGCACTATTGCTGATGTTGTTTCCGGAGCTGGTTTCTTCGGTACAACACCACCATGTGTGAATAGGGCTCACAATTCTTACTATGTGCTGATGAGTGGAATTTCTGGGTATGGTCTATGCATATCTTCAGCTCTTCCAATCATGTCTCACCACTTCCTTCAGTCCCACCAGAAGTGCCTGAGCATTTGATATGAATTATACCTCATCACAGATTTAATCTCCAGCCCATGATAACTAATGAGGTCAGTCTCTACTTTATATATCTATCAGCCATTTGGATTTTTCCCTTTTGTGAAATGCCTGTTTAAAATATCTCCCTATTTCTCTACTGACTTTCTAGGATTTAGACATTTATTTCATTTCTAACCTTTAAATATTGAGAGACTTTGTACCGAAACGTAGATTTCTGGCTTCAGCCAAGAAAATAGATTCTGCCCACCCTAGTTTGGAGTTCCTGTGTGGTGCTGATTGGATGGGGCCGAGTAGTAGAGCATCCCTTAGTCAGAGTGTGGGTCACCAGGGTCCCACAGTGCCTACTGGCAGGCCTACTTCATTCAATCCTATGCCACAACCTCCAGGCATTTGGATTTGGGACCTCTGACTCATTGTCTCAGAGCTGAGTTGACCATCCCATCTCTATCCACTTGCTTTTCACCCAACCTACTGTGATGGATTAATTACAGAAATGGCCCCATGTTTGTCCATGCTTCTTGTATTTCTGTCCTTTGGTAATGTCCTCCATGTGACTCGCTGTGGCCAATGGAACAGGAGCAACACAAGCAGACTTGCAACGCATGTGAGCATAGAGTATTGCCCTCTTGCAGCTCTCAACACCCTAAGACCACGACTAGACTGCTGGAGAATGAGCAACCACATGTGTAGAGAAGCCAAAGTAATCCCAGACAGCCCAGCTGAGACCGTCATCATCCCATCTGCAGTCAACTAGTGGATCAGCTGGAGCATGAACAAGCCCGGTCAAGATGAACCAAAACCGGCCTAGAGCAGAAGAAACATTCAGCTAAGTTTAGCCCAAATTGCTGTCCCACAGAGTTGTGAAAAAACAAAAGAGTGTTTTTAAAGCTACTAAGTTTTGGAATGTTTTGCTATACAGCCCAATCTAATTGATTTTCCGTAAACCCCAAAATGTCAGGGAGAAATGAAGATAGTTGATACCAGCTTCCACATCCATCTCCAGGTGGGGAAATAGCTAATCTCAGGCCCTGGGTCCTCCATCTCTGAGTGGCTGGAGGACTGACTGGCGCTCCCCACTTTCCCAAGCCCAACTCCCAATCTCCTTTACTCCCCATCCCCACCCTAGATCTTCACCTACCTGGTTCGCTGTGACTTCACCATCCTACAGAAAGCCCAAGAAATAACCCGGTGTAATTGGTTAATATTTTCTCACCTTAATTAAAAGTCCAAATGGGAATATTGGCAGCTTAGGCCTTCATTTGCAAAACGAGTCATATTCCCATTAATAGGAACGTCTAATTAAGACATCCGTTAAAAGTCCGTAACATTAAGTTAATGGGGGAAAGCCAGGAGGAATTCAATTAGATTTTATTTCTATAAAATTAATATTAGCATCTTAAAAAAAATGTGCCCAATGCTGATTGTTATTCATAAAGTGTCCCCTGAGCATTAGAATGGGAGTCCTGTGTAGACAGCCTTAGAGATTGGGCTAAACTCTAGCAAGACATAGAGAGCTGATGCAACAAGTCCTGAGCTCAGAAGGTGAAATTCTCGGCTTCCCATCCTAGTGGTCCTAACCAAAGAAGCTCCAGTCTGGGGACCTGGAGATCCATACTCTTGCTGAGGGTCTTTGGCCAAGCCACTTACCTTCTGTGCTTCAGCTTATTCTTTTCCAAATAAGGGTAGCAGTTCTGATTTTGACTTGATATTTCATAGGTGTGTCTTCGTGCCACAGATAATTAAGATGAAGACTTTCAAGGAGATGGACAGGGTCCAAAGGGAAGGAAGAGGAGGAGGAAGGGGTCTAGATTGGAGCCAGGCAATCTGTAATATGCTTCCAGAGGGATTCTTCTGGAATGCAGCGGGCACTCAATTAATAGCAACTGTTGTCTTTTGTAGCAACAGTTTAGGTTTTGTGAAAAAAGAAAATTGTAATAACTTTCCTTTTTTGGTAAATTTTTTAAGATACAGGTTCATTTAAAAAATATAACCAATTAGAAAAATGTAAAAATGAAAGGCAAAACAAAAATCACTCTAAATAACCATTGTTTCCATCAGTGCCCCCCCCTCCTGCATATTCATTGACGGAAGGGCGGATAGACCGATAGAAAGAAGGAATGATCAATCAGAGCAGAAACAAGATATAAAAATGGGCTCATACTATGTACTTTCCCTTGAATAAAAGCTATTGAATATGTTTAGCTTGAATTTAATGGAAGAAAGAAAACTGCTGGGAAGCAGAAAATTTTGTTGAATATTTCAGGAGATATTCATTCCTAAAAGAATAAAGTTTTTTTTTTTTTTTGCAGTTTTTTTTGGCCAGGGCTGGGTTTGAACCCACCACCTCCGGCATATGGGGCCAGCGCCCTACTCCTTGAGCCACAGGTGCTGCCCAAGAATAAAGTTTAAGAATAAACAATGGGAAAACATTAAAAATCTGAGACATCAGAAGGAAAGCTTTTGGCTGCAAGTAATAGAGAAACAGACCACATTGGCTTAAATAGGAAGAGAATTTATGCATTTAAAGATGTCTGGTGTTTGAAGGCTTCCAGTCATTCAAAAGCCAGTTCAAGGCTTTCATCAAGGACGGGAAAGTGTTCTCTGCTTCTCTCTGCTTCCTTACAGCTGGCTCTGCCCTGAGGATGGTTTCATTACAGCTGTCTCAGTGCTAAGATAACTAATCTTACAGAGCTATTATTTACCTACTTTCTCTGCAGTCCTCAAACCACCTAAAAGGAAGCTTTTATTATTATACCTCTTTTATAGGCAAAAAAGGGAAGACTCAGAGAGGTTAAGGGGGAATTTGTTCAGGATCATACAGCTAGCAAGTGGTAGAACCAGAATTGCAAAGAATCTGGAACAGATTGCACGATTGGTCCTGATTTTTCACCCTTTGTATGTAACTTTACAGGACCTCCCAGTAAAGGGGTGGAATATATTTCCTCATCCTTCTCTCTGAGTTCAAGTAAGTGACTTCCATGGCCAAGATTATGAGACAGAAGTGACAGTGTGCTAATTTTGAGTGTGGGCCTTACGTGGTTATAAGCTAACTGGACTTTGCTTTGAGAACATGCCCTGGCTAGCTCACTGGACCAAAGAGGACAATGGACAAGGAGAACAGACTTTCAGATCTTCAAGTTGAACAGGGCTACCTCAGCTCTACAACCTGGACAAGATCATTTCTAGCTGGCACACAAATACACAAACAAGCATAGCTACAAGTCAGTGGAGCTATTCCAGCCAACCCACAGAGGCTAAATCAGGGACCCTCAAACTTTTAAAACAGGGGGCCATTTCACTGTCCCTCAGACTGTTGGAGGGCCGGACTGCAGGCCCTGGGATGAGTCAGCTCCTAAGCAGGACTGGCAGTGGGGGCAAAAACATCCCGTGGGCCAGATAAATGTCCTAGGTGGGTCGCATGTGGCCTGCAGGCCTTAGTTTGAGGACGCCTGGGTTAAATTAATAGGCATTGTTAAGAGCTATAATGATACATATTGTTAGGAGATGTTTGTGTTTGTTTGTTACACAGCATTATGATAGCTGTAGCTGACTGACACAGTCTTACTCTAGCGGCTATGCTCTTAACTATTGCTCTATTTGCCCATGTGTGTGTTTCTTTACCCTCTACTACATGGGAACTGTTCTTCCTGAGTGAGGTGAGGGCTAGAGGCCGAGAGAGAGGTCTCACAGCCAGGCAGCAAACCATAGGACTCTGGGGCTGCAGAGGGCTGCATCTCTGATGCAAGGCTGAGTAACCAGCTAGTGCCAAGTCTCTCAATTATTCATTGTTTTAGATCCATACAAAACACTTGATGCATTATTGCCAGCAAGGCACACCTCTGGCTTCCTCTGGATGCCCCACCCCCTTTTAATCCATTTTTCTTGTAGCTGGGCTTATGTCTATTTTGGGAAACCAAGGCAGGACAGAGAGCAGGCAGTTCTAATTAGTACTTCCCCAGGCCTGGGTCAGGAGAGCAGCTGGGGCAGAAACTCTGACCCTTACAAGGTGAGTTGGCAGCCCCTGCCCTGTCTCTTAGTCCAGCCCCCCTGAATTGCTTACAGATTTCTCAGACTTCCTCTGTTCTCTATGCCTTATATATGCAGTTCTTGTTGCTGGAACATTCGGTCACCTGGTGTCTTAAGATAAGTTCTCTGGAAACAGATTGACGCGGAGAGTCTTCACAAGTGACTTTCTGAAAAATAGTGCCCAGGAGAAAATTGTCAGAGGGTGAGGGTCCAGAGGGAGCCTAGCCTCAGTCCAGTTCCTTGGGGAGCTCTAGAGGGTGAATAACACCAGAGTTGGTCCACCTTAAGGTAAGGGAGCTGGCATTTTGTGCCCCCACAGCAGTCATTGACTGAGTCTGTGCCCTCAAGGCAGTAGTGGTGGAGTGGTTCCCTGCCCAGGCAGACAGCTGTCTGGAGAGGGGCAACTGTGAGCCAATAGCAGCCCCACTTACAGTGACATGGTGCACCAGTGCTGATGACCACTGGCTGACCCCTACTCATCCTTTAGGTTTTAACTGTAATGCCGTTCCCTCCAGGAAGCCTTCCCTGAATTCTTTCTTCTCGGCTGTGTTGGCTGGTGCTCATCTATGTTCACCTTGTTCTTTCTCCCTCCCCCTTTTAACTTCCAGCATATAAATATTAAACGTTAATTCAATGACTGTCTTCCCATTAGTGTCACCGCCAGGAAGGCAGGGACTGTGTCAGCCTTGTTCATTGTTATATCTTCAGTATCTGGCATACAGTAGTTGCTCAATAAATTTTTATGGAAGGAAAAAAAGGGAGGAAGGAAGGGAAGGAGGAGGGAAGAAGGGAAACAGAGAAGGGAGGGGAGGAGGGAGGAAGAGAAAGCAGAGAAGTAGGACAGAGAGAAAGGAGTGAGGGGAGGAATGAGAGAAATATAGGCAGATGGGTCATGGCCAAGAATTCTTAGAATGAATCCTTAAACTCTAAGTTTGGGAGGACAGGGTCATCTCCAGGCCATGCATTGAGATGTCTATGAAACATGAACTGAGCCAGAATTTAAAGTAACCGGAGGACCTGCCCCTAGTTCCCTGAGACTCTGAGAACCACCAGTGTGACATTTTGGCTGGAACTAGCAACTGTTATCCTGGAAGCAACTCTGGCTGCCTCTTGAAGGAGAGCCCCTGTTTCTCCCTGGCAGTCCCGACCACTCCCAGGGCTTCTACAGACCAGAGATCCAGACCTCAGCTTTCCCCTCCACACTCCTTGACCCTCTCAGATGCAGATTAGAGCTATGAAGTCCAGCAGACATCATCTTGTCCAGCCCTGTCCCTGAAAAAATGGGGAAACTGAGGCACAGAGAAGGTCACATTGGCCTAAGATCGTGTATCAAGCATCACGAAGCTGAGAATCCAGAACCGCAGGGCCCGCACTGTGCTGCATCTTCCGTCTCAGGCAGACCCTGCGCACTCTTAGGCTCAACTCTGAGATCAGCCCAAATGAATTTGATCCTGGGGGAGAGCTTAGGGGCAGGTGAACCTGCCGCAGCAGGAGAGTAGAAGGCATGAGCAGAAGTGGGGGCCCAACCTTCTTCACTGAAACCTGATGGGCTCCCTCGTTGCAGATGCCACAGTTGAGTTGCCACATTCAGGCCACAGCCACGGACTTAAGGAAATATCCTTGAGAATCACCGAGTTCAAGTCTCTCCTAGTACAAAAGATAAACTGAGACCCCAGGGAGACAGGAACAGAACCGAAAGATGCAGTCACCTTCAGTGCAGAACCAGGACTAGAATTCAGCTTGTATTGCCCCTTAGTCTTGATTTTGTGGCAAAAGGTACCTATTCCCTACCCACAGCCCTCACTCATGCCCCCTTCCTGCCTGCTAACCCAGTCCCAGTCACTGGGAGGGAAAGAGCGGTCTGTGAATGATGGCTTCTCTTACTAACCACAGAGAGGAAGACTCCTTGGGACAGTGGTTCTCAACCTTCCTAATGCCACCATGTATTTTCATTGTTACAAAGGGGTTGCAACCTGCAAGTTGAGAACCGCTGCCTTAGGAGGAAGCTTTTCCCTTGATCCCCTTTCTTTCTGCCATGGATGCAGATGTGAGAACCAGAGAGCCAGCAGCCATTTTGGGACAAGCCATTTGGAGGCAGAAAAAACCATGCAGCCCAACGTCAACATGCTAAGGATGGAGGAACGGAAAGCTGAAAGGGTCCTTAGACCCAGCCCATGACGGAGTAGCCGAACCAGTACTCCCAAGTGCCAGCCTCTAGATATCCTGTTATGGAAAATAAACCCCTATAAACTTAGATCACAATAGTATGTTTTTCTGTTCCTTGAAGCTGGGGGCATTCTCACCCAATAAAGATATTTCCCGCACAATATCTTAACTACCCTGGGAGGTGGCCCAGTCATGCCCCAGCACGCCCATTTCATGGATGGAGCAATTGTAGAGAATGAATTGGGTTTCAGCCTTTCCCTTGAAGGCTTGCAAACTCCAGATTTGCAGAAAAGATGCGCATTTTATTTGGGCCCAGGCTTGTAGTGCAAAGTGGGCGGAAATGTGTTCTCCAAACAAACATCGTCCCAGCACATTGTGTGGGTCCTGGGTTTGCAGCAATATCAAATAGCACTGAATTAGGCCATGGCTCGGAAACCCTGGCTGCCGCCCCCACTTCTGGGGCTTTGTCCTGGGAGTGCGGTGGTGAGGTCAGCGGTGGAGGAGGGAGGAAGCATAATGGGTCTCAATGGCTGAGTGAAAATGGCTTCGTTTGGAGGGGCGGGTGGCATCTTGCCATCAGAGACTATTAGCTGCATAAGAACTGCTTCAATCAACACGGGAGAAGGAAATGCAGGCACTGGATCTGTATGTCCTGCCAGCTGACTGTCATTGCACCCCGAAATCTGTTGTTAAAGCCAGGCCAAGTTATGGTGCACCCTAACCCCTTCCAGGTCTCTGGAGAACTGGGCCCCCACTGCTCAGACCCATCAGAGAAGCTTACCTCCTAGGTGCCCCAGTGCTGGGGTCTAAATGCCTTCCCAGCCCGGCCTCAGCCTGGCTAGAGCCGAGTCTCATTTAAAGGAAGAAGGAGTCTGTCTTGTTCAGTTGGAATGTTTGCAGAAGCCAGGGGGTTCCTCTTGGAGGAAATCCTAAGTTCCCCATTTTGCAGGAGCCCTTTTTATTGTTTCTCACAGAGACCTGTATCCTGGTGAGTTAATTCCAGCTGCTGTAATGAACACACACTAAAATGTCAGTGGCTCAATATGGCAAAGTTTACTTTCTCACTCACACTATTAGTTTAAGGCAGGAGTTCCTGGTAGATAGATGACTTCCACGTGGCCATAGGGAAGTAGGCTCTTTCTGTGTTTTGATTTCACCCTCCCCAGGCCTCTATACTCATCTGTAGATGATCAGAAATGAGGGAAGGCAGCCTGCTTCTTTAGTTCCATGGGAAACTGAAGTTAAGTAACTTGCTCAAAGCCCCATAGGATCCCACAGGGGCACATCCAGCTGCATGTTCCACAGACACCTGCAATGGACATCTTCCTCTCCAGTGCCCTCTCTCACTACTCCAACTCCACACAGGCAATCTCAGGACTTTTATCAGCCCAAGTCTCCATGCCCTGGGGTCCCCTGGCTGTCTCCTCCCTCTCCAGAGCTCTGAGCATCGTGTGCTCTTCTGGCAGCTTAGTTTATCCCGTTATCTCTCGGGCCTGTATTCCTGGCTGTGCTTCCTGCCACCACAGAGCTCACAATGCCATTGTCACAATGACATTATTGCCCTCTTGAGACCAACATGGCACATATGCACGGTGCCGAGCAAGTGCAGGACCTTCTGCTTGAATACTGAACAATGCAGAAATATCAGGCTGGTGCTGTGACCCACAGCAAACACAGCAAGGAGCTCAAGGAGTCTGGGGTCCTGGGTTCAGCTCCTGCTCCCACTCAGCTTACTGGCTGAGTGATCCAGGGCAGGTGGGTTTGTTAGTTTCCCTTCCCAGGCTGCATGTAGTCTGATCGTCTATAAAGTGGGGTAACAGGCCCCCAGGTCCTACGGCTGGTGAGAGGAGCCAGTGAGACGGTGATACAGAGCACTACCATGGCATCTGGTCACTTTAAAAACACAGTGATGGGCGGTGTCTATAGCTCAAAGGAGTAGGGCACTGGCCCCATGTGCTGGAGGTAGCGGGTTCAAACCCAGCCCCGGCCAAAAACTGAAAAAAACAAACAAACCACAGTGACTGGCAGGGGTTTGCTCCAGGTGGTTCCAGGTGTCTTCGTTTGCCCTCCAGACCCGATCTCCATCCTCTACACCAGCGTTTCTCAACCTTTTTGATCCCGGGGCACGCTTGAACCTACAGTTAAACTTCATGGCACACTTAAATTATGCTGATCAAAAAAAAAAATAAAGAGTTAAAAAATATATTTGCTGTGCTTTGAACTTCTTTTGGAAATAATTTAGTTAATGATCTTTGAAAGTTTTCCTGACATCCCTAAGATCCTCTCAGGGCACACTGGTTCAAAATCACTGCTCTCTGGCTTGGGAGAACGGTGTCTGTGGACAGCAGCCGGGGCTTCCTGACTCTCTTGGTTCTGGTTGGGTTTGGCCCATCCTGGTCTCCTACAGGACTGTGAAGGGTGTGAGGGAAGCGGGTGGAGACGTCTGTTCCTGCAGCACTCAGGTGCCAGGCATCAGCTGCACCCAGCACTGAGGGTAGCCCTCTCTGTGAGCCACGCTCCCGCATGCATTTCATAACAAGATCCCCTTTGCTTACGTCTGTGGATGCCAACCCTGAGGTGCTGCGTCCTCCCTCGCCAGGTGCTCAGACCAGCCCATGCCTTTGGAAATAGTCTCTTTGTTAACTGTGCCTCCAGTTGCCCTGATTGGATTCACTGTGTGTTTCCTTCGAGGGCCTGACTGAGTCACCACTATTCATTATTTTTATAATATATACACTCTTATCTTTTTCAAGAATGCTTTTTCCCCATTCATGGTCACAGTTTTGTCTGTGGCACAACAAACCCTTACTTGACAGTCCAGGAGTCAAAGACCCAGAGAGGTAAAGTGCCTGGCTCAAGGTCACACAGCAAAGGTACGGGCAGCCAGCAGACAGACGCAGAGTCTATGACCATCTCCACTGGTTACATTTCTCCAGGTTGAATGGCACAATGGAGTAAAAGAAGCGTGTTTCCTCCCGGGCCAAGAGAGGAAACTTTCAGACACAATGATCAGAGGAGCTGGGTTGTGGGAGAGACTTCAGGCAATGGCCAAAAAAACAGCAAAGGATTCAGAGCTTGAGACTTCAGTTTTCAATAATAAATAAACGCCAAGATCAGGCCTTGACATGGAAGCCTTGGGGAGTCTGCAGCCAGCATGGGGTGCCCAGGAAGCCGCCTGCCGTCAGCCTACAGGATTCTCTGGTCATTGTCCAAATGGTCGGTGGGACAGGGTCTTGGGGGACAATCTTCAAACCCCAAAGGGGAGGAGAAGTGAATATTTTGGGATGATCCCTTTTTTCATACAAATAAAGAAGCTCTTAGAAGTCGTATCAGGTGTCTGAATTTCCTTGACTGTATATTAATCCGCTTTCATGTGAATTATGCAATATTGTCATGGAGGAAGGAGCAGCTGGACATTGGATGGGTAGCTCCGGAATCAAAGGGGACCCACGCTGCGCTTTAGCCTCTGCAGAGAGGCTCACAGGGACAAGGCTGCTCTGTGATGCCCCAGTCTTCCTCAGACCCATGGGCAAACATGTGCCCAGAGGGAGCCAGGGAGGCCCAGGGCCAACAGCGAGGACGGGGTCAGCTAGGGAACAAGTCCAATGTCCCATCTGAAGGAGCCACTTCTGAATTCCAGTCGGTGGTTGCTAGACTGGCATACAACTCCAGTGAGTCAAGACCCTCTGATTTTTAAAGAAAAGTCAAAAAGCCAGGTTTTTACGGGCAGTTTTCCAGTCTTTAAATATGGATGATAAATTTTGATTTCTTAGAGATATTAGGTAAACTAAGCAGAAGCCACCATGGGTTGCCAGAGTGTAACCGCTGCGGGTTCAGTGTGTCAGAGGGTGTCTGTGCTGAGGCTTGGGAAAGTAGCAGGAGTTTTTGATTTGGGCTGAAATTAGGGAAAGACCTTCATTTTTGTTCTCTTTCCCTTCTCTTGTTTCCCTCCTTGGATGCCTTTCCCTGCTATACTCAGTTTTCTAGTATGAGAGAGCCAACACGGGGTTAGGGAGTCTGTATTTGGAGATGTGGCCTCCAATGAAGGTCAAACCAAGGTTAAATGAGGTCCTAAGGGGCCTGGTCTGATAGAATTAGCATCCCTACCCCCTTTCTCTCTCTTTTTCCTCCAAGCATGAGCTTGGGAAAGGTCATGTGAAGATGCAGCAAGAAGGTGGCCGTCCACAAGACAGGAAGAGAGCCCTCACCAGAAACTGAGTACAACACTGGACTCTAATCTCAGACTTCTAGCCTCCAGGACTGTGAAAAAAATAAGTTTCTATTGTTTAAACCACCCAGCTTGTGGTATTTTGTGGTGGCAGCTTGGGCAGACTAAGACAGGGTCCGAGCTTTTGGTGTCAGACACTTATGTCCCAGACCCTCACTTCTAATCTCTGTATGGGGGCATCCCTTCCTCACAGGGCTTGCAGATGGGTCCCCGGTAAGTATGGAGACCTATGATCTGGCAGGGGGTGCAAAGGACCCCTGAGGCTCCCAGCTACCTGATAAACACACAGCGGGTATGACAACTAGACAATGCAGGGCCTTTCTAGGAGGAAGGATTTTAATTCAGGGAAATTGTTCTGTCCTTGAAATGTGGTGGGATGGGAGTGATGGAAGCAAGAATTGGGAAGGTGACTGATGATGACTTTTAGGAAATCTGGAAGTACATGAATTATGATGAAGCTGCTGTCAATAACCTCAACTACTTATGGACCCAGGACATGAGCGTCTCAGGAGGAATTTGGGCATCGCGGGAAGCCACCTGCTGCTGGTGTGTGCAACCACACATTTCCTTCTTCCCTGCTTTTCTCTCACCCAGTGATCATAATGTCCCTCAAGGTGTTTCTTCATACCTGAGTACTGAAACTTTATAATGTGCCCTGTATAGAACTGTAGAGACAAACTAGCAGGCCCTGAATTTGGTCCAGGTTCCAGATCCAGCCAGTTCCCTTGTTCCAGGACCAGAATACTCCTTGGTCCAGCTGGGGCTTGGACAAAGTCAGCAGGTGGTCTCTGGAGGGTGATCCTCTCCCTCGGGGCTAAAGAGACTTCTTGATTTGGAATTTGTTGCCAGGCACTCCGTCCTATTCAGCCTTCCAGGCAGCTGCCACTGGGAGTCTCCCAGAGCATCTTTGCAGAGTTTCTGGGGGACATCTGTCCTCAGCCTGCACTTGTGTGGGCAGTTCCCATTGACACCTCTCCCCTAGTGTGGGAATCACAAACCGTGGAAGGCTGTGGGCTCCGTCACACCTAGATTTGAATCCTGGCCCTAACTTCAGAGCTGTGCACTTCAGACCTTGCTAAATTCAAGCTTCAGCTCTTTGCTTATGCACTGGGGGTCAAAACCCACAAGATCCAAGGGAGGAGTATTCAGAGCTGAAACACCGGCACTCTCACTGGTCTCTTGCTGGTGTTGGGTCTCCTTGGTCCGGTCCAGAATGTGAGCAGACACTGGGAGATGTGGCAAATTCAGAGGCCTGCTGAATTTGCTGAGGGTGTTTGCACTGACAAACTCTGCCCCTTTAAAGAACATTTTCACCCAGACTTTTGCTCTTGGCTAGAGTGAGGTAGGGAGGCCCATTGGCTGAGCTTAGGACAATATACTTGTCCAGAAGCATCACAAATGCTTTGTGGGGGCATTCGGTGCTCTCACAGAGTAAGCCACACAAATCCAACCACCTCTGAAATCTGCTCTGCCTTACCCGGCTGGGGACCGTGGCTCTTGGAGTAAGATGCAAGGGCCACCTTCTTGAGCTCTGAGCTTAAGCTTGTTGTTATTGGATGCTCAGGCTGGCATCTGTGTGATAACCCCAGAGCTAGAATACTCAGGCCAGAGAGAGATGGGAAAATCCTCAACATGTGTCTGCTGGCAGATGATGACTAAGCCGCCCTTGTCACCACCAGGACTTGTCACAGTAGAATCACGTTTGTCAGACATGGATTGTAACCCTAAGGTTATCAGACAAGGCCAAGGGGTAGAGAGAGGGTGTTTGCACTGACACCTTTGATCGCTTCTCCTGGAGGCATGGAGACCTGCAGAGGTAAATCTTAGAGAGAGATCTTTCCAGCCCCAGCAAGAGGCCAGTCCCCAGGAAACCGCAATTTCTTTCCACAGAGGGTGATGGATTGAGACATATAATTAATATATGTCTATATATTTATATATAAAAACCCTTACAAATCACATCCCTCGAGCCAGGTCTTTAAATAATGGAAGACGGTAGATTACTGCTTTATTAGTCCCTTCGAAAAGCTTATAAAAATTATCTTTTGCCGCTGGGAAGACATTTTATCAGAATTTATGGCAACTCAGAGAGTCTTGAGATAGCAGCTTCAGGAACTAAGAAGCTTTCTGTGGCTCTTTCCGATGCAGACAGACCCTGGTCTCCGCTCTCCTTGTAAATTAAAATCTCTAACATTATCTACTTTATGAAATAAGACACTTGGCTCTCCTGTCTTGAGCCTGCTGCTTAATTAATATAGACTTGAGAAGGGAAAAGCTATAAATGTAACTGAGTGGCTCTGGCATGTGGCGAGGGATGGCAGAGGGAGAGAGTCTGGAAGAAAGAACACCCCGAATATGCCCCTCGAGGGGCAAGTCTTCGACTTGAGGGTAAGCAGGTCACGCTAAAGGCTTGCAGAGATTTTCCTTGGCATGGTCCCTGGCCAAGACTTCATTACTTCTTAGCCAGCCTTCCCCTGGGTCTCGTTTCTCCCATACTGGAGGTCGTTGAGCTGGGTGTTTCCACTTATCCTTTTCTAGGGAAACTCAGGCTTTGCCACCAGAGTCTCACCAGAGCAGCACCACTCCTGTGTGTTCAGGCACCGGTGCCAAGCCAGAAACCTTAGCACTAGGCCCACCAGGAAAATACAGAAACAGAGAGTGTCGATCGCCAATAACCCATAGTCATTTGATACTGCCACCGCACCCAAGTGCTTGATCAATGGTCTCAGGTCCCCGAACGGGATTCAGAGAAGTGTGGATGTTCTTCTGTTCTTCATTTCATTTTCCTAGTCATGCTTTTTTTTTTTTTTACAAACAATGGTATTTGGCAAAGCCCACAAATAATGATTTCATTTTGTGGTATCTGGATGATTTTCTAGATGATTCATCCGGATTTGATTATTTTCTAGAATAGTTTCCAAATTATTTTATATTGACCAGCTCATTTTCTAGAGTATTTCAGTCTAATCTAATATGATTAATGCAACTTCACAGATCCCAAAGCGCTTTTTGAAATCATTAATTTAATCTTTACAAGAATCTCCAAGGGAGGAAGTTCTATAAAGACTATGTGAGAATGTCCCAGTGGACCTGGAAGGGAAGTGGGACTCAGAGAAGGCAATTTGCTCAGGATAACCAGCCTCTTATTGTTTGTTTATTTTTGATATTAAGAGCAACTGTCACAATGGGTGAGGTGCTGTCTCACAGCAGTTCTGATTTGGATTTTCTTAATGACTAGTGACGTTGAGCATTTTTTCATATACCTATTGGTCATTTTAATCTTATTTGGAGAAATGTCTATTAAAGTCCTTTGCCCATTTCAAAATTGGTTATAAGTTTGCTTGCTTTTCAATTGTATGATTTCTTTATGAATGTCAGATATGAGCCCCTTATCAGAGATGACTTGCAAATAATTTTTCCTAACCTGAAGCCTGATTTTTCATGTTATTATTCCCTTTGTTGTACAGAAACTTCAACTTGACACAGTCCCATTTATTTATTCTGGCTTTTGCAGACCTAGGTTTTGGTGTGGTATCCCAAAAACCATTGCCAAGTCCAACGTCAAGAAGATGTTCCCCTATGTTTTCTATTTTAGGAGTTTCACGATTTCAGATTTTATGGTTAGGACAAACAATAACAAGTGTTGGCAAGGGGTGGGGAGAAAAGGAAAGTCTCGTACACTGTTGGCGGGAATGTAGGTTTGTGTAGGCATTATGAAAAACAGCATGGAGGTTCCTCAAGAAATTAAAAACAGAACTAACATATGACCCAGCAATCCTTCTGGGTAGATATCCACGGGAAATGAAATCATCACTTTGTAAAGATGTCTGTCCTCCCACATTCGTCCCAGAATTATTCACATAGCCAAGACAGGGGAATTACCTAGGTGCCTGCTGATGGATCAATGGATAAAGAAACTATGACCCACACACACATATACTATAAGGCTTGACAATTAAGTTAATGAACTTGTCCTAGAAAAAGTGCTAGGCACCTCATTGCTGAATATCACTACAGTCACCTTTGAAGGACTCCCACTGGGAAGCTGCTCACTGATACCAGTGCCTAGTCCATCCTTCAAAGCAACTTTGGAACTCTTTTTTTTTTATTATTATTAATTGATATCTGTATACATTAATGCAAACATGGGGTACATTGTGCTGTTTTCATATACAATTTGAAACACTTTCATCAAGCTGGTTAACATAAATTTTTTCTGGAATGGCCATCAGAGCTGTTATCATATTACCTTTGATATCCTGAATGTCATCAAAATGTCATCTTTTCAATATCTTTGGGTAAAGAAAAAAAGTCATTGGGGGACAGATGAGGTGGGTAGGGAGGGTGTTCCAATAGGGTTATTTGTTTACTTGCTAAAAACTCCCTCACAGACAGTGCTGTGTGAGCTGGTGCATTGTCACGAGCTCATTTTTGCTCGTCCCTTTCGTATGCCAAGATTTTTAGTTAAGACTTTTCTGTTTCCTTACTGATGTTTATTTGATCTGCTAACTGATTCTCACAGTCAGCTGATGATTTTGACCCCCCATTTGATGACACCCAATTTGATGAATTTCTGCCATGTTTTCATCAGTTGTGTGCCCAGCGGCAAGTTCTCGAACTTAATTGTCAGGTCTCCTGTACTATACATACACATACGCAGAGGAATATAATTTAATTTTTAAAAAGGAAGTGATCCAGTTGCCACAACATGGAAGATGTTATATTAACTAAGCCAGACCCAAGAAGACATACACTGTGTGCTCTCACTTATATGTAGAATCGTTAAAAAAGAAAAAAAGTCAAATATAGAGAGATGGAAAATCAAACAGTGTTTATCTGGGGCTGGATGTAGGGAGGAAATGGAAGATGAACAAGTCTGGAAGTCCAGAGTGCAACATGAGTAGTATAGTTAATAACAGGGTATGTCACACGTGCTCAGAATGAGTAGATTGTAGCTGCTCTTGCCACAAAAAAAGGGGGTGACAGTGCAATGAGGGACATGTGAATTTGCTTCACTGTACTAACCATTTTATTATCTATATGTATCTCATAATATTACATAGTATACTGTGAATATACGCAACAAAATATATTTTAAAAAAATACATTAACAAGTAGTGAATCTGGGTAAAGAGGACAGGGCACTCTTTGTACTATTCTTGAAACTTTTCTGGAAGCATAAAATTGTCTCTAAATAAAAAGTTAAAAAAAAAATTAAAGGATTACTTATTGCTTAACAAATGGCATATTTAGAGGGCGGTGCCTGTGGCTCAAAGGAGTAGGGCACCAGCCCCATATACCGGACGTGGTGGGTTCAAACCCAGCCCTGGCCAAAAAAATAAAAAAATAAAAATAAAACGGCATATTCAGGATTCAAACCCACCACACCTTTGAGCCCAGGTTTAACCTCCTTCCTCCACTAGGGCAGGCTGATATGGGAAGAGGCAGTCTCTGGATCTTCTTCCTAGGGAGACTTTTGTGTTAAAGGGGGCGGCCTGCAGAGAGAAAGCCCATAGAACGAAGGATAGAATTAATCCTCTGCTTACCCAATAAGAGAAAAAGCCTATCGGCAAGATTTCTGGTAGGGCTACAGGAAGTGATTTGGGAGTGACATGAGGGTGTGCACATAGGATGGTGATGGTGCTGTCCCCTGAGCCCCACCAGGAGGGTCAGCCCACTGACCTCCGTTTGCTGAGCGAACCCTGTCACCCAGGCCACAGCCGAGGAGCTCAGCCTTTCCTCCGGGGATGTGGCCGGGGCAGGGGTGGCTGCTCCACCCGACAAGCCTCATGGAGGATTCACAGGCAAACTCCACCTGACCTTGGCCAGCACTACCTAGTGTCCAGTTCCCCAGACAGGGTGTCGGGCAAGCATCCAGGATGCATTTTTATTCCTTTTAAGAGAGAAATAGGAAATGAGCCTTAAGAGAAAGTGAGGAGTTATTGCTGCATTTAATTGCTCTAAAAATATCTCACTGGGGCAGGCTGTGAGTTCACTCCTGAGTGCCGATTCAGTATTCCAGGGAGGAGTGGCCAGACCCCAGATAGGCTCAGAAAACCAAAATGATGAACAGAGCTGAGGACTCTGAGGAGGGAGGGCTCAGGCCGGGTCAGCTCAGTGAGGGGCAGGGCCCAAATCTCCTGGCCAAACTCAGCCCCGGGCATTGCAGGGCTCCCTGGGCTGGATGGGTATGTAACCCACCTTGAGAAGGGTGGGATATGAGTCCTGGTCCCGTCTCTGCCCCAGTGCACACCTCACTTCCTGTCTTCACGCTAGACCCCTGCACCCTGCATCTGTAAGAACAAGGGGTTTTATTCTTCCTAAGACCCCTCTGTGCCGGACACCACTGTCTGTCTTCCCAGCACCCCTTGCCTTTCCCACCTGCCCCACTGCCAGCTCCAGGGGTGGACTCTAGCTCAGCTGAACTGAACAGCGCTTGGCTTTCTGCGGGATTCATGTCGCTGTAGGGGGGGATACAGTCGTAACTTGGGCCATGAAGATCAAAGAAGTCCTGCACTAAGAGGGAAATTTCTATTTCTCTGCATTCCAAAGACCTTGGGCAAAGAAACAAGGAGCATTGACCGAGGATGCTACTGCTGTTTTGGAAGATGAGGGGACCCAGCTTCCACATGGGGTCTTGCAGACCTCCAACTAAAGACAGCTCAATGACCAAATGACCAAGACGCCTGGCTGCTCTGAAATCCACGGCCGCGCTTGTGCCAAAGTCACACTTCCACTGCTGCTCCCAGTTCCTGTACGGCAGAAGCACCGTGTCAGGCCCATCCCTCTGGGGACACTGTGATGGCCCTCCCCAACCTGCTTAGGCTGCATGGTGGTCTAAGACATTTCCACCCACCTGAGGACTAACTCCAGTGGTACCAGGGGGATTGGTCTGAGGAAGGAGGGGGAGAGAGCAGGATTCGGGGATGGCCCACCTAGCAGGTAGCAGGAGAAGAGGATGTCAACTTGGGAGGTAGGTGAGGCGCAGATAGTTTCTGACAGAGTGGTGCCTCGGCTGCTGAGGATGTCACCAGGGCTGACCCAGGGAGGGCCTTAGCGAGCCAGATGGTGCCGCATTCACGCAACATGGAGCAAACAATGCCTGCGAAGACAGGGGAGGGGGTTAGTGTTAAGCTATAGCCCTGCAGGCAGAGAATGAGAGCTGAGGATGATTCCTGGGCAGGGAATGGCACAGTGTTAGAACCGAGTGCCTGGCCCACGAAGAGGCCCATGATAGGGGCCCAGCAAGGGGAGGCACAGCTGAGCAAAGAGCAGAGGACTCCATGGTCAGAGCTGTGTAGTGCCAGAGAGCTGTGGCTGAGCAGCCAAGGCCAGTTGTGCTACACAAGGGCCAAGGCCCTGGTTGGGGCAACCTAGAATCCTAAAATACTAAGTGGGGACATCTGAATGGAGCCCCTAGGCGTGTGGACTTTACACCTCCCACGGGCTCTCGTGGATTACAGGGGTGGCCTCCCTTCCCCATAAGAGCTGGGAGATGCTATACGAGCCTCTCCCCTATAAGCACTTCCCCGGGGAGCTGTCCCCCCCTTCCCTCCTGGCTGCCAGGCTGAGGTTAAACCCCAGCAGCACCACAAGCCTGGTATGGAAGGGGAGGGACCGGGCACCCAGAGAAATGTGAGAATTGGTGGTGTGGCACAGGGGGCAGCCTGGCGGGGCTCCTGGAATTGGGTTTAATTCTTTTCTTTTTCTCTTTATTAAATCGTACCTGTATACATTAATGCAGTCATGGGGTACAGTGTGTTGGTTTTATATACAATTCTATGTATTTTTATCAAACTGCTTCACACAGCCTTCACGGCATTTTCTTATTGTGTTAAGACATTTATATTCTACATTTAGTAAGTTTCACATGTACCCTTGTAAGATGCACTGTAGGTGTGTAATTGTCCCACCAATTACCCTTCCTCCACCCACTCTCCCCCTTCTAGTCTGATTTATAGCTCTCATATGAAAGCTATAACCCAATTATAGCCCAAGAATATGGGGAATGGGTTTAATTCTTCTTCGTGGGGGGTGGGGTATGAAACTGGATCAACAAAAATTCTTTGACATGAGATCACATTCTTGGTCAGGGAATCTAGCTCCCTGGTAAGGATGCCAGGAGGTGGGGCAAACTTGCTTCTGGGGTTATTGTTAGATGTCTGGGGACAAACAATTGTGACTCCCAGCAAACTGGCACTTCCTGAGCTTCCGGACAGAGGACAGAGGGAGCAGAGAGGTGAGGGCAGTGGGCGTGCTGAAATGCATACATTAGGCGAGGCATGATGAGTGTCCAGAGGATTAGCTCCACCGGAAGCCCTGGAGGCTCATCCCTCACCAAGGCCACGAGAAGGGACTGCTGCGGGGTCAGGTGGCCTCACTCAGATACTCAGTGCGCACTCTCCCCTACAGAGCTCTAACCATAGTGGCCAGAACCAACCAGGACGGCAGCGGCTGCACCTGACCTCCATTGCCCTCATCGCCCTCAGAGCACCTCTCCTAGCCAGCAAACAGTGTACAGGATTACCGATTACCGAGGCAGGCTGGTTGCCAGGAGACATGAGATTCACCCATGGTAGCCACTTTGGTGACTTTGGCTAGAAGACTCCCCAAAAGCCTTGTGGAACCTTCCGTGCTATATCCCACCCAACCTCCCGCTACTCCACCCGCATCAGGGTCAAACTCACATTGCATTTTCCCCAGCTCTCTCCCCACCTCCTCTTTGGGGGCAGCTCCCTCATTCACATCCTTACCCATTTGCTTCTCAGACATGCTGGGGAGGAGGCCAAGCCAAAGAAGGCAGATGAGCAGACAGAGGGAATCAGGTGCTAGAAGACGCCAGTGCAGGACACACTGGCCCCAGAGCTCCTTTGAGACATGCCTACTATGCATCGTGAAACCCCCCCATGAACCACCTTAGTCAGCTCTCTGCTCCTGGCAGCTGAGTCAGTCTATCAGAGCTAGTTCAACATCCCAGTGTGATCCTCTCTGAAACTTTGGGGCACATGCTGTATGCCAATAGGTCTCCAGCCCAGGCCTTTTAACTCCCATGTTATGGCCATTCTCCTGAAGATGCGAGACTGTAGTGATTTTCCCAGCTATGAGCGTCTCCTCAGCAAATGACACACCATTCTATGGACAACTAGCCACTCACTAATAAACCTAGTGAGTCACCAAAGGCAACTCTAACTTGGTATTTATACACGAAAATTAGCACATTGGGGGAGTTTCCTGAAGGCTTGATTCAGCATCTGGCTAAGAAGTCAGGATGCCAGGCAACCCCCAGTAACATGGCAAAGTGTTACCACATGTCCCCACGGGCAGAGATAGATGTCAGAGGCGAGATGTCCGGGCAGGATCCTTCACGACCACGGCACCTCCAGGGCTGCCTCGGGCCAGCCTCGGTATGCAGTTGCTGCTATTCTTACATTTTAATTATGAATCGCTGCTGGTTTGGTTCCCTCGTCATCAGTTCAGCTTGTGGTGGGTTGTTGGTTAACCCACAGCATGTAGGGGTGCATGTTTGCACCGACAGAGTGTGGGGCCTGTCATTTTCCAATAACTACGAGGCTCCAGATCATGTAGGCGCCGCAGTTTGGTTGGGAATCACTTGTGCCCTTATTTCTATACATGCAGCTTCCTCCAGTGCTCCCATAGGGCTCTTCAATGTTACTGCCACCTTCTTCCTTCTTCTGGTGGTTGGGTAGAGTGAGATAGACGGTCTGGGAACTTCGATTTGGCCCAAGTGGGTTTGTGAACACAATGGTGGGATAACCAGTGCTGTAAAAGTTCCAAGGAGGTTGGGGAAGGGAAAGGAGGAGGGAACAGAGGCAGGATCAGGACTCTTAGCCTCTGCTCCTACTTCTAGCAGAGACTCTCCATAGTAGCTTGTCATCTGTGGTCTAGCCTTGTGGGGCTAGGTGGGACCAGGTGGGGGAACCAGATCGGCGTTCAAGCAATAAGCCACACCCATGTCATCAATGATGTCTGCTGGGGGGAAGGTACCTGATCCGGAATCTTTGCTGTATCGCCTAGGGTTAGGGTTTTCTGGTGGCAAGCAACAGAAATCAACTGGGGCTAACTCAAACAACAACAACAAAATGAATGTATTCAAAGGATACTGAGTTTTCATAGAATAGACAGGGGGGTGGAGAGTTAGTCTTAGAGTTAGGAAGACAACAAAGGCAGCTTGGAGTACTAGGCAGAAAGAGAGGCTCCGGGGATGTTACCGGGATTATGGTGGTGTGTACGGGCAGCCACTGTTGAGGGGTTTTAAACGTTAGATATTCGTCTTTATTTATTGACGCCTACAGCAATCCCATCTGGTAGGAACCATTCCCACTTTGCAGATGAGTAAACTGAGGTACAGGTAAGTGAAATAACTTGCCCAAGGTCACAAAGCTAATAGATGGTGATGCCATGGGCTCTACAGGCTGTGTCCTTGAGCCCACTGTGTCTCCAGTGGGTCCTCTCTTGCACCTCTTCTTTCAAGGTGCTAGTGAGCACTCCCAGCACCTCCTGAGGTGTGGAGTCCTAACAAGCCTCTCCTGCCCATTCGGGCACTTCCCTGCTACCTGTGGTTTCCCTACACCTGGCCACACCTTTGTGTTCCCTTATTAAAACCTGCTCAGATGATCTTAACTTGAATGTGCCATCCATTGTGGCACTTCTGGGACATTTCATAGACCCCCTCAGCATCATTGATTATAAACCATGTCATTATTTGATGTACCATTAAGACAGAGAAAAAATGTAACCCTTAATGCCACATTTTTTTTTTTTTTTTGAGACAGAGCCTCAAGTTGTCCCTCTGGGTAGAGTGCTGTCACATCACAGCTCACAGCAACCTCCAACTCCTGGGTTCAAGCGAGTCTCCTGCCTCTGCCTCCCAAGCATCTGGGACCACCGGCGCCTGCCACAACACCTGGCTATTTTTTGGTTGCAGCCGTCATTGTTGTTTGGCGGGCCCAGGCTGGATTCGAACCCGCCACCTTAGGTGTATGTGGCTGGCGCCTTAGCCACTTGAGTCACAGGCACCGAGCCAATGCCACATTTTTTGTAAGACTGGCATCGAAGTATAAACATGTGTGTCTTCCAATCAGGGAAAAAATAATACTCCTTCTACTTCACAGACAAAGGAATAGCAACACAATGAAGGCAAGTGACTCACTTGAGGCCACCCACCCTGGAGATGGCTGAGGTAAGATTTGAACCAGTTTTGTTATAGACCCTGCACCCTCACTGTACCAATGCTGCTCTGGGTGTGCGGAAATTGACTCCAGAAAAATGCCTGCAGGGGAGAATTTGCAGTGGAGCTGAGGCAGGTAGGGAGAGCAGAGGGCTGGCCTGGATAACCTCCAAGACTCTAAGCCCACAGGGCAGCCCAGGCTGGGGAGAGGGGAGGAGAAAGGCCGGTTCCCCTGGAGGAGAAGCTCAACAGAGGGAGGCCTGAGATGACACCCCAGCCTCCCCAAAGAGGCCCTGGTCCCCTCCAGCCCCTGCCTTCCCGAGTTCATCTTGTCATTCATTGACAAATATAGACCAGGAGAAACCTAAATAAATGAGTGGCTGCTCGAAGCCACAGGACAGCTAACCGTAATGGGGGTTTTTGGTTTTCTGCTTGAGACACAAACAGCACATTCCTCAGCCAAAATAGCCGGGTGGAGAAACAGGGCATTATTGGACGGGAACACCCGGCCAAGATGAGCCAAACAGGACAGAAATAGACCCGAGCCACCACATGAAGGGAGCTCGGCATGCTCGGGGACTGTGCTGGGCCTGCCCTGCCCTGGCGGTGGGGCTGCTGTTACCTGGAGAAGCTCCGGCTGTGCCCCTGGGAGGAAGGTGGCTGTGTGTTTGCCAGGGCAGTGGGGGCAGCCACTCCTTCCGTAGATGGGGGCCTTGGGACGTGAGATGGGGCGTGGATCCTACAGCCTCTGCCCCTCGGTGCACACATGAACACACACTCATGGACTCACCAAAACTCAGACACACACGTGTCCCAGTGGGGGGAGAAATATGCGTGTAAACTCACGTGTCAGCGCACACTGATCCAGGTGAGTGTGCCCACACAAAAACTCCGAGGCCTGCACATGCCACAGTGCTCAGGCTCACAGACACACACCTGTGCTGTCACCCACACACACACACGTGGCAGTGCACACATGCAGACAGAGATCCACACCAAGGTGGTCACTTATCCTAATGGACACACAAACATGCCAGAGCCTTAGCATGGAGCCACAGGCACTCACGGGCACACACACTCATGCAGGGCCTAGGCTGGGCCCTTGGCCGCCTCTTGCCCAGGGCATGTTCACCCAGAGGTTGGTATTATCTCATCTCAATAGGTATCCAAGGGCAGGTTCAAGAGGGCTTTGAGGGGTCCACAAGCTTCCAGGGAAGCCCAGAATCTGTCTTTCTCTGTCCCTCCCACCCGTTCTTCCCTTCATTCCCCCTGCGCTGTCCCTGGGAGGGAGTGAATAGTAGACCAAGTCCAAGGCCTCCCCATAGACTGGACCTGGGCAAGCCCACAGCTGGTCAGCACTATAATCACAGTGAGCCTGTGAGCTCAGTGGAGCCGAGGGCCCTGGAGGTGAGGTTCATCTCCTTATCCCCAGACCACTAGAGTGCCTGGTGCTCGGTATGTCAGTGAATCAATGAATGAAATAAAAGAGCAGGAACTGGCATCCCCATTTAAGAAGTAGGGAGACTGAGGCCCAGAGAGGGGCAGGGCTCAACCAAAGTCACACCTGTCTACCCCTGCCCCCACTCACCCCAGTACTGCCCACATCTATGGAACCCTGGCACCCTCTTCCTCACACCCAGGTTGTGTAGTTAAACCCAGACAAAGCAAGTAGATAGTAAGGTGTCTAGGAGCTCCTGGGATTCCCATCTCTGCTCTACAGGCTCCAGGACAAAGCCCGGCCCAGCACCTCCTCCACCCCCTGAAGCAGGGACTTCCACCTTGTGTCCCAGCCTCAGGTCACCCAAAGCTCCCCCAGACCTAGCAACGAACCAGTTTTCTGGTCCTGAAATCAAGCTGGAGGGAAGGATCAAGAGATGGAGACAGCAGGGGTCAGTGTTTGTTCAACAGAGGCCACACAGGGGCAGGCAGGGAGGCCCAACCGTCTCCCAGACAAGGCACCCAGCAGACGCCAAGCACGTGGTGTCAGACCCACAATCCAGGCCCCTGACTCAGCTCCCAGCAGGCCAGGGCAGCAGCTGAGCCTTCCCAGGAACCTACATGGGTATATTGGGAAAGACCTTTGGTCAGTTCTAGTTTGGGGATTTTCCAGGCTTTCTGTTTTGTTTTGTAACAGCAGAACCTTGTCTTCAGATTTTTTTTAAGTTTTAAATGAAGGTATAATTAGTATTCAGTACAATGCATCTTATAGCATACAATCCTGCTACTCTGAGAAACAGAGTTGTGTAACTACTACCACAATCAAGATGCAGAAGAATTCCCCTGTCCCCCCAAAACCCCTTAGTCCCTTATGGCCAGCCCCTCCTCCTCCCCTTGGCAATCACTGATCTGTTTTCTTTCCCTGGAGTTTTGTCTTTTTCAGAATGTTCAGTGAATGGAATCAGACATAATGTAGCCACTTCATTTAACCCTTGAGATACATCCCTGCTGCTGTATAAGGAATTCACCCCTTTTTAGTGCCGAGTGGGATTCATCATATGGATGAACCATAGTTAGTTTCTCCATTCCGTGCATGAGGAACAGCTTAGGCTGTTTCCACATTTTGGCTATTACCAGACAAAGCTTCTGTGAACATTTGTGTACAAGTTTTTATGTAAACATATATACATACATTTTCTTTTTGTTGAATAGCTACATGTGGGATCTGGGCCTATGGTTAAGTGTATGTTCAGCTTTCTAAGAAACCACCAAGTTGTTTTCCAAAGTGATTATACCATGTTGCAGTCCCACCAGCAATGAATGAGAATTATAGTTTCTTCACATCATCACCAGCAGTGGGTGTTGTTACTTTCCCACCATCATTGTAATGGGTGTGTATCAAGAGAGATTTTACTAGAAACTCCAATCTACAAAGCAGGTAAATAGAGCTGTCCAGACTGAAGCCAAGGGCCAGAATAGGGTGTCCAAGCCCTGACCTTTGCCTTCTCCTACTACACTGGGGGCTCCTGGGTGTCTCTTAGACTCAGGGTCAAGGTCATATTGGGGAGGAGGATTCCCCAAAGTCACATAGCTCAATAAAAGCGATGGCTGGGCAAGAACCAGCACTCCGATACCAGGACTTGTCCTTTTCTGAGCAGCGTGTTACTGCCAGAGGGGAAGGAGTCAGGCAGGAGTGACTCCAGCCTTCAATTGTTACTTGGAATGTGGCATTAACAGGCAGCCAGATCTACGATCAATCTAGACTCTGTCACTTACTAGTATATCTTTGTCACCATGCAGTATACTTGGCAAGTTTCTGGGACACTTAGAAGAACAGGAGATGCTATATAACGAGCCTGAGCAAGGTGGGGCCTTGACCTTCTCGCCATACGAAAGTCTTGGGGCAACCCAGTCTCCTCCAGCCTTTAAGGTCAAGGCTCCTCTTTAGTGGGGGGTGCGTGGGGGTGGGGATAGTGGTCATCACAGCAGCTGTCTCTCTTTTCTAGCTCTTTGCAGTTCTGATTTATTCCCATAATTGGGTCCCTAGTGGGTCCCCAGAGGGTGAACAGGTAGTCCCCTCACTATCCATTATCCCCATACTAAATATATAGGAATTTCATTTATTGAGGGCAAAGTCCATCTCCTGCTATGGAAGTTAGCATTGAGTTCTGCTTCATAAAATAGAAAACTGATCTACAGTGGCTTGAACCAATGGCCCAAAACCCCACAACAATAATGAATGCCACTCAGCTAGCCACTGCCACATGTGAACACAAACCCAGCTGTGAGACACTGATATTCCAAGTTATGAAACTTTTCCAAGTTGTTTGCACAGTGTTATCAATGTAAGCACACAGGTGGCAAGTTCACAAACTTAATTGTCAGACCTTAGACAGCCTACACCATGTGGACACAAACCCAGCTGTGAGACACTGATATACCAAGTTATGAAACCTTACTGAGATTTGAAAAATTACAGTGGTTCTCAAACTGTGGTGCATAGCAATACCCCCTGGGGAAATGTTAGAAAGAACATTCTCACTCCAGGCCCACTGAGTCAGGAAATCTGGGGACGGGCCTAGTGATTGGGTGATTCCAGTGCATTCCAACACATGCTACAGTTTGAGAACCAACAGCTTACACAACAATAGAGGTTAATTCTCTGTGCCTCGGAACAGAAATCCAGAGACAATCCAGGGCCAAAGTGACAGCTTTATCCTTTAGTTCCACTATCTTTAGCAAGTGGATCTATTCTCAAAGTTACCTCATGCTTCAAGATGCCAGCTGGAGTTCCAGCCATCACGTTTGCATTCCAGGCAAGAAGGAGAAGGAAGAGAAAGACAAAGACTTAACTCCCCAGGAGGCAGCCCCTGTAACATCCCTGGGAGCTCCCTCACTACACCAACACTTTCATTCATGTCTCATGGGTCATCCTTAGCTGCAAGGGAGGCCAGGAATGTACTCTTTTATCTGAGCACTTTACTTCCCAAATAATGAATGATAGGTCTGGAGGTAAGGAGAAAGGGCAAAATGGACGTTAGGGTGCCATCTAGTCTCTCCCAGACACACTCTCTATTCTAATCCTTCCAACAGTCCTCACAGATAAATGCAACTATCTCCCCTGCTTTTCCAAGGAGAAAAATGACCTTCAGAGAGATCAAGGTCATAGAACTAAAAGGAGCTTATTGGCTTTGGCTGAACTACTTCGTTCAGTGTTGCTCTTTTCACAGGAGAAGCCGGGGGTGGTGTGGGCTCATCCACTTTCTCCTCTCCTCCAGACCCCAAAGATTTGCCCACCATTTTCATGGAACTAGAAAGCTTTTAATGCCTGATTGAGGACGGGAGGATGGGAATGAGGGAGGGGAGGGATCAGGCCCTCTCCAGGGCCCAGGAAGCCCCTTCTCTTTCCAGAGGTAAATAGTGAAACTTAATTAGCAGGCTGCACGTGCCAGGAGAGTAATCCACGGGCTTTCCGAGGCATCTGTTTCCATGTGCTCTGGGGGACTGTCACTTGCTCCCCTCCACCTGGGCACCAAAGCGCATGCCTGCATGGACTCCGATGGGGCCTGCTCAGTGGGAGAGGGCCAGGGCCAGGGGCTTCCTTCTCTAGGCTGTGTCCCTGGGGTACTTCCTAGTGAATGTCCCTGACCCAGGCCTTTTGGGGAGCCCAGGGTGTGACTTCAGACAATATGGCGATTTGGGGCACTCACAGCCAGAGGCTTCTCTCCTGATCCCATAGGTAGTCGCTAACGTATTTCAAGAAAATATTTCGGAATTGACGGCAAGGCTGGGGAAGACAGTAAGTTCAGAAACAAGAAGAACAAATGAGAGCCTCCGTTTAAGTGGAGGGTAGCAGGGAGCCTGAGAAGTGAGCTGTAATTTGGAAGCATCAAGAAGGTCCCTGTTCTCCGCCTGCAGAAATTCTCTCCCTCCTGCTTCACCTTCGGCTGGCATGCTAGCTTTGCAATTCACTCATCTGGGTTAAGCCTTGCCCCGTCTTTTGGGTTAAGAATTGTCTCCATCCCACCCCCAGGTCAGAGCAGGCTCCATCTCTTACCAACTATGTGCCCTCTGTGTCCAAAGGAGAGGAAACCCTTTAGAATCCCCTGACCTCCTCACCAAAGCCTTCCCTTCCTGCGGGAAGCATCTGCTACCCCTGGGGTCCTGTCATATTTTGCATCCCCTTGTCCTCTAGTCGTGTCCCCCTCTCTTGGGCTGATTTTCTTGTGTGTCTCCTGTAGGAAATTGGCAGCATCTCAAGGGCAGGAGCCTTGCATCACCCATCTTTCTAGGCTGGACACAGAGCCTAGCCCCACCATTGGCTTCCCAGTAAGTGCCCAAGGAGTGAAGAACTTCTTGCCCCACTCAGCCAGCTTTCCCTGCACACACAGCCAGGTCCCGGGCCCTGGTTCAGGATTTGATAATGAGATATTCCAAACCCCTCATTACTTAGCCATGGATCAGATTCTCATAGGCCTCCCCTTGTCAGGCCAAATGGGGAATGGAAACATCTCACATTGTGCCACCGGGAAGGCTGGGGCAAGGGGAGAGAGCCCTAAGGAGGTGACCATGGTCTTCTACTTGGGAGACAAGTCTTGGGGTTTGCCCACCTCTCTTTCCTGGATGACAGGACTGCTCTCCTGGGGTCCACAGTCACTGATGATGTCCTCAGGAAACTCTCTGGGTGCTTGGGCAGGACTGAGCAGCCAGTTTGTCAGAAGCTAACCCAGGGATGCTGGCTCTAAGGAGAAAGGATGGCCAAGGAGCCACTAGGTCTCCCAAGGGGCAAGGTCCCATGGTGACAAGCATTCTGGGGATGCCTAAACTGACAGCCATTGGCAATGACAGAAGCTTCCAGCTGGTTGTCTGGAGGCAGGACTACCTCTTGCAGTTGACATGCACAGCTAGGATTCTGGGGTCAATGGCTCAGGGGCAGCACAGTCCTCTGAGGTGTGACTCTTGGCCTCTGCCAGGTATTGACCAAGAGCCTTGGCTTACTTGGCAGTAAGCAGGGTGCTCATACTAGCAACTTCCTCATGGGGCATGGAGAAGCATAAAGGAGACAATGCATGAAAAGGTCAAGCACAGCCAGGGACAGAGAAAATGCCATCAGCCACTATCATTCTTCTAGGGACATCGCTTTGTCCCTGCTCCAGGGCTCTGGCATATCCCAGTGCAGCCCTAACAACAGGTTCACAAGTGACGTCCCCATACCCTGCTAAAAGTCCATGAGGCCTCTTAGGGATTATGAGTGATCAGAGATCTGGAAACAGGGGGTGTGGAGCAGAGCTCATCTAGCATCCGTGTGTCCCCCGCGTTTTCCAGATCTCCTGCCGTACATAGGGCCATATGATCACATCTGGTCAGTGGGCTGTGAGCAGAAGTGGTGAGTGTTGCTTCTGAGCCAGATCATTTAACAGCTGATATCCAACCTTCCAGTTGTCTCCTCAGAGATGATGGAGGCCACGTGTTGAGATGGGGGGAACTGCGTGGGTCACTGAGTCACTGCATGGAGACCAGAAGCCCTGGAGAGCCACTGACCATGCCTGGGACTTTTCATGGGTGACAGATGAACTCTTGTTGGGTGAAGCCTACACTAGGCTGATTAATTTGGAGTAGCTGACCTATTTGATACCAACCTAGTGATTAGCCCAGAGACACAGTGGTTAGCCAGATGAGAATATTTTTAAATATATACATTGGAAGAACACTTTCATAGGAAGGCTCCATCAAGAAAAGCTAACGTTGTCTTAGATGGAGCCTGTTCAGGATCAGGCTCCAAGGATGGGGCCAAGAAGGATGCCACCAGGGAAAACCAAGGGTCCGGGGGAAGGATTGTGAGCCAGTCCCAAGGGGGGGTCCCCAATCATATGGAAGACAGCAAGATCACTGCTGTGCCACCCACCAAGAATGAGGCCAAGCACTCAGTTTTGCCCACTGCCTGAGTCCGGTGAGACAGAACACAACTCACACACAAGTCACATGGAGAGGCCTTGTTACTCACAGATGGGTGGCAAGCACAAAGGCAGCCTAGGACCCATCCACTGTGAGCCAGTTCTCCGAGGTGGCTGGGTCCTAGGCTGCCCAGGGAGGTGGACAATGGAAGATGGATGCAAGGACCCTGAAAGGCAACCTGCCCTGGGTCACGTACCTCGAGGGCAAGATGACTCTTTGGACAAAGCTTTGCAAAACACCCTGCTTCTGGGGGAGAGAGGAACAAAGCCTGGGTGTCCCAAGACAGGCCCCCCAAAACTCAAGATGTTAGATTCCCTAGGGAGGGACAGGAGCAAGGCCTGCACTCCCTGTCTCAGAACATTGAATTTCCAGCACATTCTACCATTATTCTGAGAACTACAAGCAAGAAGGAAAGGAGGGAGGTCCTAGGTTGGTCAAGGCTACCTGCAACTGTCCAGGTGGAAAGAGGAAGGAAAACAGAGACAGCAGAAGTAGCTGAACCCCCATCTTGGGAGACTGACTCCACTAAGGTAAGGGACAGCAGCCAGCACTTTCCACCACCTTCAGCTCAGGTGAGTTGCATTCAGCTTGCAAGTAAGATTGAAAGGCCTCTGCTCTCCCTTGCCACCCCCCATGATGGGCATAACTGAGCATTTACTCAACGGTGGCCCACATACCCTCTTCCAAAGAGCATTATCTGTCTTTAGCATCTCGAAGAAGAGAAGAGAGAAACCCAATTTTGGTCTGCAGCTGGCATTCTGCTACGTTAAGTCCTATTACCAGGGGGTACTCGGGACCTGGTCTTGGCATTCAAGACCTGATGCAGGGAGGGGTATTCTCGCCAATGTGGCCATCAGCCAAGAATAGCTCGTTTGCTTCGGAGTCTTAACAACAAACACACAAACCCCCAAACCCACGGGCCTCTGTCTCCCTTCTCCCATGGCTGATGAGGGGGAGCAGGAAGGGGACGAGGTTATTGAAATGCTATTTTAAACTCCAAGTCAATGTTAACCAAAACCTTGAGGCTGATTAAACACGACCTTCGGGCCACGGGGCCCCGGCTCAAAAAGGCAAACAGCTTCCACCCTCTCAGCAGCTCCAGGCTTGTTTATTGGTTTGAAAAACCTTACGGGGCCTGCCAGGCGGAGGGGCGAGCAGGGGAAACTTTAATATCTAAAGGGAGAGATCAAAAGCAGTTGACATTTCTGGCAGAGAGCAAGCGTGTATGTATCTTTATATGTATAATGTTATAGCTGAGCAGAAGGAAAAAGGCATTTCTTCTCTGGGTTAAATCAAATCAGGCCACATGTTCCTGATCTTGACTGTGGTGTCTTATAAGCCAACCAAATTTAACTGACACTGAGCATTTCTGATCTGAACAGTTAACATGGAAATTTGGCCCAAATAACTTTATATACATTCTGAACATGAACTTGGTTCACTCATCAAAAATGATGGGAAAGGCCCCTCCTACTGCCCTAGAAGGAGCAAGCAGAGGGGTGGCTTGTCGCTCTAGCCCCTGGCTCTTCATCAGGTCCTCTGCGAATGGAGTTGGTGGGGGGAATGACTCCACATCTGGTCGTTGTATTTCCACGTCTGATCCTGGGGCCCTGAGATTTGTTCTGGGGTGCCCCAAAGAAAAGGGAGGACCTTGACTTGTCAAATGCATCTGATGCAGCCATGAGGTCAAAGATGATCCCTGGAAGGTGTCTCTGGGATTTAACTCACTTGAAGTTCAACTCTCTTGAGTTCCTGGAGGATGTGGTGAGGGTGGTTTCAGTGAAGTGTTGCATGGAGATCAGCATGGCCTCGGTTGACAGAAAAGACAACTCTCCTAGCAGTTAGAACAATGCCTGGCACCAAACGGTGCTCAGTCAACATGTGCACGGCTGGTTATTCCACATCCATTTCCTCCCCCTTTGCTGATTGAATCCTGTTATAGTTCTAGAAGGCAAAATTCCCATTTCCAGATGATGGAACATGATGGATATAAGCTAATTGTGGCCATCCCATTCTCTGTCTTCCTGGCTTCCCTTGCAGCTAGGGACAGTTGTGTGACCCTGTTCTGGCCAATGACACCTAAGTGGAAGTCTGTTAGAGGACCTTTGAGAGTGCCTTTGCAGTCTTGGTTCAAGGGGACAGGTGAGGTGTAATGACCACTTCTCTCCTCTCCCCTCCGCCTCCTCCTCTGTTCGTTGAGGACTTCATGGCACAGACGGCCAGCTGTCACCCACATTCATGCCTTTCATTCTGCAGTGCAGAGTTGTTCTCAAAGCTGCATGACTTCCCCTCTGGCATCTAGCTTTGGCTGAAGAGTGGGATGAGAAATACTGTTTGGGGACCTTTTGAACAAATTCTCAGCAGCCTGTGTAGAGCGTCTGTGTCCCCTCTGAGCAGAAGACAGAGAGGGCCGCAGGAGGAGTCAGGAGCACAGCATTCTTCCCCTTCATGGCTGACGAAACATCCAGTCCTGTTCTTTCTCTTCATATCTGTTCTTTGGCCTCAGTTTCCTCATCTGCAAAAATAGGATAATCATATTTCCCATTATAACAAGGTATAAATGAATTGATTCATATAAAAGTCACTGAAGCTGTGCTTGGCACATTGTGAATTATTGGCAAGCATTAGAGATATTTAATAAGCATTATTCTTGTCACCCGGTATTCACCAGGGGCAGGCACTGGGCAGAAAGACACAAAGTGGACTACAAGTCAGTCCTGTCCTTGATTATCCTTTAGTCAATCAGAAGAGACAGATGTGTAAGGGGACAATTACAAAATGGAACAGCAAGAGCTTCAAGGGAGAATGGTGACCCATCCTGGCTCGGGATCAGAGTAGAACTCTATAAGAAGTGTGTGGGGGGGGTGGTGGTTGGACTAGATGGTTTCAAAGGTTTTCTAGATACTTTTGGTCAGGTTGCTTAGAAGCAGACCCCAGAACAGGAATTTGGGTGATTCCTTTTTCTCAGAGAAAGAGAAGTGGGGTGGAGTGAGGGAGGAGCTAAGCTAGGACTTGGTCTTAGCTGTTAATTATCCTTATCCTGGGGAAGCCTAGAAGGTGAATTATAACTCAGAGGTGATTCCACTTAGAGGCACAGAGGCCAGGCTTCTGGTTGCTTTGTCAATGGATCATTGGCTGCAAGTTACTCTCAGGGATTTGACGCCCCAGGCAAGGGGGCTTACCACCTGCCCAGGACAATTGTCCTGAGAAAACAGAACCTTTGAACCATTAGCAGCCAATGTGCACAACCCCTGAGGGCTGGGCTCAGGACCCCCACTTTCAGCCTACTGTCTGAGATGCACAGCCCAAGGGACCTCCACCATCTTCATCAGTCAAATGGGGGAAAGGGTCCCTGTCCTGCCTCTCCAAGAAAGAAACTTTGAGGCTGAAATTAGCCAGGAGAGGGTTGCCAAGGCTCCAAAGCAGATACTCAGGCCAAAGGGTGGAGAGCTGGGGAGGCGCCTGGAGACTTGCCCCACTAACGTGCCACCTGCAGGCTTATAGACAGGAAAGACATGCAAAACTCTGTTCCCAAAGGAAAATGGCATTAAGAAAGCCTCAAGGAGACAGCAGGCCTGGCTGTGCTCTGGCAATTTCTGCCCGTTGGCAGAAGAGCCCGTGGGCCTACTTCAGAGTTCATTAAAAGAACGCATGAAATCAGTAAGTTCTCTGAGCCTCAGCTTCCTCTTCTGAAAAATAAGGATCATAGTATCATCATAAGGTCAGTCTGAGGATTGAGTAAGATAATGACGTGAGAAGCCTTAGCCCAGGGGCTGGTAGACAGTAGGTCCTTAGGAAATAATTTTTGAAGATTGAGTTTGAGGAATAGACAAAGTCCGAGCCTCAGTTCCTTCTCGTGTGAAACTGGGCTAACAATATCCACTTGGAGGGATGGAGAGTGGAAAAATGAGACAGTGTAAAGTGTCCAGCACAGGCCTGGGGCCTGGCGGTGCTCAGGAAAGGTCGAAATGAAGGTGCAAGGAGGAGACAGTCACGCCCAGGAGGATGATCCATTCCGCGGTCTGCACCGTCGGCACCCCCCTCCCCGGGGTGGGAAGGTGTGTACTGTGTGCGCGCATGACCAGTCAGGTCCTGAGTCTTTGGGCCCCTGCACAGCGCTTGCGGTTTTCAATCTTCCCCATGGGTCTGCCACCTCCTTGGATCTTCAGCCACGCCTGTGCCTACCAGGCTCAGGTAAAGGGGCTTATTCTCCCTTTGCAAGAGCTTCTTACTCTCTGTGAGACGGAGGGCTCGGTCATGCGAAATCTGAGCTGCTGTCGGGGCCTGGGAAGCTGAGTTTTCATTAAGACACTCAGAAAGCTGGCAGGAGGGGCAGGAAGCCTCATGCAGAGAGCCACGGGAAGTATTCAGGGAGAAAGTGGTCAGGGTCCTGGGTGTCTGGCTCTGGCACCAGATTGGCTGTGAAAACAACAGCAAGTCAGTCCCCCTCTCTGCGCCTCGGGTAACTCATCTGTAAAATGGAGGGAAGTTTCAGGGATTGCTCTGAGCATCCTTCCCAGTCTGGGGCTCTGAGCCCACTCTGGACCCCTCTGTGCAGCGTCTGCCTGTGTGCTCTCCAACACTGCCCTGCTCTCTGGGGAAATACATTTCCCAGGCTCCCTTGCCCGGAGGCCTCCTGGTCTGTTTGATCAATGGGAGGCACTGGCAGAAGACTGACAGGACAGAGGAGGGACAAGTCTCGTATGGTTCCCTCCCGCTGTTGCCCGAGCTCCTAAGTGGGCAGTTCCATCATGGTGACCCCAGATGGCTATGCCAACCTCTCCTGTTACCAGACCAACTCCCAGCTGCCTCACCATCCTGTTTGGCTTCCCAGCTCTTTCTTCATCTCTCTAGTCAATTCTTCCCGTTGGATTAACCCTGCGGGAAGCCAGGGAGTCTGGACAGGGGAGAGCGGACAGACAGACTCAAGCCAGAGCTAGCCAGAGAAGAGCGTGTGTGGAATCCCCGGCTCCAGCAACCCCCAGGAGCAGCCTTCAAACCAACACCGGCTTTTCTCACCACTGTGAGGTGCGCAGGAAGTCAGAGGTCAGAGTTCAGAAAAGATGCAAAGCCGCTGCTATGTTTTGAATGTGGCCCCCAAAGTTCATGTGCAGGAAGCTTGATCCCCAGTGGGGTGGTGTTTGAAGGCAGGACTTTCAAAGGTGATTAGGGCACGTGGTCCTGCCTTCATGAATCTTGGTGAATGGATTCCTGCCTTTATCTCGGGAGCAGGTTCCTTACGAAAGGATGCGCTCGGTCACTTCTCGGGCTTACTCTCTTTCTTCCTTGTTCTCTTTTACCCTCTTTTTGTCCTTCCTCCAGGGGTCGACACAGCAAGAAGTCACTTGCCAGATGTCAGCCCCTCGATCTTGGACTTCTCATCTTCCTGAATCATGAGGCAATACATTTGTATTCGGTATAAATTACACAGTCTGTGGTAATGTTAGGGCAACACAAAATGGACTGTGGCAGCCGGGATGGCTTCTGCGACTTCTCACACACAGCCAGACCTGGCTCCCTGGGGCGGCACTGGGGCTCTCTCATCCTGGGAACCTCAGCTCGGAGCCCCTCCTGTGTGCCTTACCATTCCCCACCCAGATTGGTCCTTTACTCCTCTGAGTGGGGCAGGAGGCTCCATACCATGCAGCCAGGGCATGAAAGCTTTGTTTGATCTGTCTCAGTCTGAAGTCCCTGCTTGGAACCACTGACAACATGGTCTCTCATGGGAATGGCCCAGAGAGATGAGTCAAAGCCATGATGGGGGACTTTGTGTAGGAGGGCCCCGTGAGCTACACAGGACTCTGATGAGTGGAAACCAATGGAAGGGGATTCTGAGTGGTGCAGACGAGGGCTCAGAGGCAAGATTGCTAATGTATGTTTGGTGAGTGGCGGGAATGGAGTTTGACACCAAGATGGAACAAGAGAAGAAAAGACTCTAGGAAAAGCACAGGGCTAAGTTCTTCACATTCACCGTCCAATACTTACAACCACCTATGGAGTAAGTAGTAATGAGACCCCACTTCACAGATGCAGCAAGTGGGGGCCAGACACGTAAAGAGACTTGACCAAGGCCACACAGCAAGTACATCGCAGCTTGCTCCTGAGTCTGCACCCAGCTGTCCATGATTCAAGGGCCACCACACTCTACTTTTAATTACTGAGTTGCTCTATGTTACACATGATGAGTATCATTCAATCCTGGCCACGTGAGTGTCACATACTTACAGCATAAATTTGAGATGAGATTCTGGAAGAAGATTGCATAGTTAGAGATGTGATCCACTGAAATTAATAGGTAATCCTTCTACAGTGAATAAAACCAATGAAAGTTCATTTTTGTCACACAACAAAGAGTCTATGACTAGGCAGCCAGGGGCTGTAAACATCAGAGACCTTAGCCGTATCCACCTTTCTG
This sequence comes from Galagoides demidoff, assembly GCA_963574575.1. Taxonomy (NCBI): domain Eukaryota; kingdom Metazoa; phylum Chordata; class Mammalia; order Primates; family Galagidae; genus Galagoides; species Galagoides demidoff. The sequence goes on from CAUYQV010127891.1 coordinate 44,919, forward strand.
CTTAGCGTTGCAGTCTCCGTCCCTGACCTTGTAACCTTATGGTTACAACATGGCTGCTCTACCTCCAGAATTACATACACATTCCAGGAAGAAGGAAAAGAAAGGGAAGAAGGAGAAAGAAGTGGTGCAAACATTTCCCCAGAAACCCTCAGTTTGTGTCTCATTGGCCACAACTGTGTAGCCAACCCTATCTTGAAAGAAGTATAAGAAAGTTATTATTTTTAGTGGAGCGTGTCACTAACGTGAAAACAAATTAGGGTTCACATGGTCAGCAAAAAGGGAAGCTAGATAAAAACAAAACAAAAGCAGAAGTTAAAAAATTAGCCACCTGCTGTCCATAACCCCTGACTACTGACTCCCCACATTTCAGTTACAGTAAACAATCAACTAAATTGAACCAAGAGCCAAGTATTAAACAGTTAGCATTTCACAATTGCACATCTGAGAAGCAGCCCACTGTTTCCTCTGCCAGGAGCTATTTATAGGAACCGATTTCTAATAAACACAGATTGGCAGGTGTGTGTGGTAGGGGAAGGTCACCAGTGCACCGTATGGCTTTATTGATGCCTTGTCAATCAACTGCTCTTATTTTGTTGTTTAATTTTTTTTAAGCACATGTAAGCACTTTCCCTGCTAATAGCAGATTTACTGAACAGCTCCACAAAGCAGTTCATCTCCCCTGTAAACTGTGGCAGCTGATTATCAACTTTGCGGCTTTGGGTCGTGGGGTAAATTGACCCCATATCCACGGTCCCTTCCAGGGGAATTGCAAGGGGTCTGAACAAATTCAATGCTGTCCAATAAAGTGCCCCTCCCCGCTCCCCGGGCACCTAATGCAGGGCCTCAGCTTTGCTGTCGAAGCAAAGGATGTAATTTGACAAATGGGGAATCCAAACGTGTGGTCGTGTTGGCCATTTTGTTAAGAGCAAAGGAGGGTTTCCCCATCTGAGGAGTTTGGCCTCCCCTAGAAAGCAGAGTTGCTTCTCCTGGGCACACGCACTGCTGGCTCAGATGGAATCGGTCTCTTAGTCAGTCCACGCCTGGTGCTCACTACCCTACAGCCCGGTCTAGCCCTCCTTCTCTATCTTATTGCCCCATCTCTCTGCCTTTTATACGTACTCCAGCCAGATGTGTCACCTGCTAATTGCTGCTCATATCTGGGCACCACCCTCCTGTAACCTCCTCTCTCACCTGCCACCTCCCCGCATCACTTCACTTGTCCAAATTCTTCCCACTCCCCGAGACACATCTCCAGATCATCATTATTTAAGAAGCCACCTCTGATCCTTCTCGGTGGATGGGGCCTGGTCCTCTTAAGAAAGAAAGCCCCATGTATTTCCAGAAGTTCAGGTAGTCATGATGATGATGACCATGAGGATGAGGAAGAAAAATGTTCCTATTTATCAAGTTCTTAGTGTCCACAAGGCAAGCTGCTTTTCATGCATAATCTCATTTTTTTTTTTTGCAGTTTTTGGCCGGGGCTGGGTTTGAACCCACCACCTCCTGCATATGGGGCTGGCACCTTACTCCTTTGAGCCACAGGCACCACCTGAATCTCATTTTGTCTTTACAATACCTCGAAGAGGTGGGTGCTGTCCTCATTTTCATTGTACAAGTGAGGAACAGGGACAGAGAAGTGACTTGCCCAAGCACACGCAGCTGGCGGGTGGGGGGGTCCGTACTCCTAGCAGCACAATCCAAGGCTCACCCATTTGGCATCTAAGATAAGAAAGGACCAGAAAAAGTTCACTTGGCCCAGAAAAGGCTGTAGTCAGCGTGGCCTGAACTCCAGGTGCTGGTGTGTAAGTAGATGAAACAAAAAATTCCTTGGCTGGCACCTCTATCAAAAACTAAAACCAGCAGGGATGGGCAGGGGGAATCAGGGTTCCCAAAATTTGAAATCCCCAAACCAAACGCCTTTGAAAAAGAGAGTCTGTCTATCCCGGAAACAACAGCCGTTGTTCAACAGAGATTCTTAGGATAAAGCACGTCCGCGGTGAAGATTAACTCTCCTCTGGGGAGGGCCTGCCTCAGAACTTGCCCCTCTCATTTGTATACATGACCAGCCCTTTGGTGCCAGGAAATGTTATGGCCGTGAGGGCAGATCAGGGCTGCTGGCTCCCGTCTGCTGCTCTTCCTCTGGTCAATAAGAGGATGCCAGCAAAGATGGAAGCACTTAAAAAGACATCATTTGAATGATTCAGATCTGGAGGCTGGGCTTAGGGAAGGGTTGTTAATCCCTCCCCTCCAATTAATTCCCCCACAACTTGCTGTAGAAACCAGTTGGCTGTCTAAATCTTAGAAGGAACAAGAGAGTTGAAGAATTTAAATGTTCCAGAAGGAAAGGGCTGAACGTGGGAGGAGCATAGAGAGGACCCCGGGTGCTTGGTTTTGTCTAAGCTGTCAGGAACCTCAGCTCCATCTGGAGATTTGAGAGGACTGGGCCCCGAGGCTCTGTGAAGCTGGTGACAGAGAGCACCTTCTTCTGTTAGGGACAGAGAGCACCTCCCCTCAACCCCAAGGTATCCACCGTCACACCGTCTAACACAGAACAAAAGAAACTGAGTCCAAGGAGGACTGGAATAATTGGCAATTTCCCTTTTTATCAGGGCCGGATAAAATGGTTTAATGGTAACAATGTCAACCTTTTTTTTTTTTTTTTGACACAGGTCTCTTACTTGTTGGCCAGGCTAGAATGACATGGCATCATCATAGTTCATTGCAGCCTTAAACTCCTGGGCTCAAGCGAGCCTCCTACCTTAGCCTCTCAAAATTCTGGGATCATGGGTGTGAGCCACTGCATCTGGGCTAAACTCAAACATCTTACAGATGCATAACAGAAGCTGTTGGCACCGCCCCTAGGCCGCCCAGAAGAACTGACCATTTCAGTTCTGTGTGCTCTGAACTCTCCACACTGCCAGGATTGGCTTGTCATTTGCTAAGGGCTTTCTCTGGCCAGTGGATCTCTCCCTGATGGAGCAGCCTCAACAGACAACTGACAGGAGGGGTGTACAAGTACCCCAGCTCCCTTGCCCCTCTCCTGGCCCCAAAGGATTCAACTCCAGCTGTCTACAATAGGAGCTTTCTCAGCCACCTCCTGTTAGAGACCCCCTCCTCCTCCCGTCTTACTGGCCCACGCTGTACAGGTGTTTGCTACTATCAACTCCAAAATAAACTACCTGCTCTCCAATTCTGCTCTTGGGATCTGCTCCTGGAGAGGCCAAACTAGGACACAGGGGCTGATGGTGACAGGAATAGAGGGGAGCACAGGAAGGAGCCACAGAAGGTGATCCATGTGCTTGGCACTCCAGCTGCAACCCTACTGGGATGCAGGCCCCACTCCCAGATCTGAATTAGATGGGGAACCTGGAGATCTCTATGCCTTATTTCATTGTTTTTCATTTTAATTTTTTTCTTTTTCTTTTCTTTTCTTTTCTTCTTCCTTCCTTCCTTTCTTTTTTTCTCTCTTCTTCCCCTCCTGCCTCCTCCTCCTCCTTCTTCTTCTTTTTTTTTTTTTTGTAGAGGCGGAGTCTTGCTCTATCACCCAGGTTGGTCTCAAACTTCTGGCCTCAAGAGATCCTCCTACCTCAGTCTTGCAAAGTGCTGAGATTCTAGCCATGATCACCATGCTGATCTGCTTTATTTTTTAGGGAAGAAATCACAAATGAAAAATACCACCATCCTACTGGTCAAGCCAAATGTGCTGATATTAGCCTGTGAGCAACCTCTGGCCCATGGCAGGAAACTGAGGGTAGGGGAGTCCCTGCCAAGCCTCACGATGGCATCATTTGCATGATTGGGTCAGAGAGTGACAGCAGGTCTGGCTAGTGTTTCATGATTGGGCACCTCCAGGGTGTGTTAAGCACGGACACACTCCTTAAGCCACCTTTTCCTCCTGCAGTTCCAGAGATTCCAGATATCTGGTGTTTTACCTTGGGACACCCCAATTCTCAAACAGGCTGGATCCAACCCCACAAATTGTGGAGAAAAGAACTAAGGGTCTCAAGGCATGAGAGGTGAGTGTACTCTTTCAGAAAGTATAGAAAACAATCTCTAAATCTGGGAACATCTCACCTACAAAGGTGTGGCTGTTTTGCCAGTGCCCTGGAGGTTCCACGTGGTCCATGTCCGCACAGACCTCTGGTGACAAGTCGTACCCTGGCCCCTTCTTCTATGCATCACCACTAGGGGCTCCCTCCCTTCCATGTCACTTCATCCCATGGCTAGATGGCTCTAACTTTCAGGAAGTCTTCTTTTGCCTGCTGACATCTACCTCTCTCTAACTTATCTTCATTGGCTAAATCCTGCTTTGTGCAGCTCCATAGTTAAAATGTCAGGAGGTGCACCAGAATCTCCAGAGTGGAGATGGGGTAAAGGATGCAATGGCTCTGAAAAATTCAAATTATGATCATTGAAAGCTGAGCAATGAAAAATAAATTCTATTTTCTATGCTACAAACAACAGCTTGAAGATACCTTAACTGATGGGATACACAGAGCACAGAGGGCAGAACCACTTGTGCCCTTTCAGGGGACAGATACCAGAATTCCTAGGAAATGCAAGAGAATACACTGTTGGTTAAGATGGAAGACCTTGATTTAATTTATATTCCAGGTTCATTTTCAGACGGCTGAATCCAAAGACAGCTGAATGCTTGTCCCTCAGCCCTCTCCTCTTAGAAACAATCACCCCCAATTTCTCTGACCACTTCCGCTGAACCCATGTCATAGCTCCCTCCCTGTTCTGGTAACTCTCTTGTAAGTTTCTTCCCAACTCAGCTTCTCATGGGTTTTTCAAACTGGGCCTCTTCATCTGGGAAGATCATTGGAGATAAGGTAGGGATTAAGTGAAACCTTGGGAAAAATCATTATTTTAATCAATAATTATTTTTAATATCAAAACAAATAAGGACTTTATTGCCAAGTAGACTATAACACCAGAATTAAAATTTTAAATAATTCAAGAAATTTTGGATATGCCTGCAGGCACTGGTTGCTTCAGGGAATGCCCCCCTAAACCATGGTGGTTTTGAGTTTATGCTTCTTTGCCCTTACTGGTGTTTTCATTGGCAAATCTGAGAAGCCCTGGGCTGTTAGCATGTTACAAGAGTAATACCCAGAGGAGAGACGCCAAGGGGAGTGGGCAGTTGCCTCCCTGGTATAGGACATATGAGAGGTGCAGGCACACAGCCCTACCCCCATGTTACTGGCCAAAATTGAGCCAGGCTGGAGCCAGACTTCGGATCTACAGAAGTGAGAGTTTAGAGGTTGGGAACCTTGAAAGAAAAACGAATGGAAAAGGCCCAGGCAAAACATGGAATTTCTGGCCTATGCTCCCCCAGATTCTGGATGGAGACAGGCCTACTTGTTTTTGTTTGTACCTCAAAATATAACATTTCTTTTTCAAACTATTCTAATCCAAAGAGCATGTGGTGACTTCTACAGTGACAATATGTTCATTTATTCATTAGTTCAACAAATATTTATTGAGCCTCTACCATATGCCAGGAACAGTGCTTGGCAAATAGAGGTCCCCACAGATCTACTTTGATGACTAACTAAAATCTAATATATCATTAACATGCCCACCTCTGGGCATGTGTGGGTGTGTGGGTATGTGTGCACATGCAGGCATGTGCACATGTGTGTAGGGCCAATTCCCTTAAGCAGGCCGAGGAGGTCCCTGGCAGGCTCATGCATATATTTTTCCTTTCAAACAAAGCCATTTTGCCATGATTTAAGAATAGTCATCAACTCCCAACTTGGGTCCAAATTAATGATGTACAGTGACTGGTGGGTTTCCGACAGTCCAAGTTGGTTTGAGCTCACTGGTGATAGAAAACATCTGAATTTAATTCTGTCCCAATCTACCCTATTTTTCCTTCTTTCTCTGACCCTTCCTCAGAAGGCACTCAGAGGGTTCATTCTCAGTACTCAACAATGAAGATTCAGCCCTCTCCAGCTCAATTCCTCTCTGCTCTTTTCCAAAAGTAATTCACACGGCTTAGTAGTTCTCAACTGCGATTGCATCTTAGAATCATCTTGGGAACTTTTAAAAAAGAGTGATGCCCAAGCCCTAAACCCAGAAACTGATTCAAGTGATCTGGAATGTGGTCCAGTTACCAGATTTAAAAACAAAACAAAACAAAACTTCCCAAATAATTCTAAGATATATGAGTATGGGGGACTACTGAGGGTCATTTCGCTCAGAGATCTACGTGATCCCTCAGACAAGCCACACTATTGTCGATAAGATTATACCAACTAGAGAGTCTGGTCTCAGTGTTGGGGGCTGATGCAAAACTGGCATTGTGAAGTATCAATCACCTTCCCAGAACATTGCTAAATGCTACAAGGAGTTGTTGCTTAAGCTCTGAGCTTCAGTTGGGTCATCTGTACAATGGGGGCTGTCTCCTTCCCCACACAACATCCCCTGTTGACATACATAGAGTGGAATGAGTTTAATGGGGACATAACACAGGTAGGCAGAGGCCACTTCTGTTCATGGTAGCCTTTGAGGAATCATTAAATCATACAACATATTCACTCATTTCTCTCTTCATTGGCATCTCCAACAGGAGTGTTTTCATATGTTTCTGTAGCTATAACAAAATACCTTAGACTGGGTGATTTATAAATAGCATAAATTTATTGCTCACTAATACAGAGGCTGGGAAGTTCAAGATCAAGGTGCCAGTAGGTTCAGTATCTGGGGAGGGTCTGGTCTCTGCTTCCAGCATGAAACCTTGAACCCTGCATCTTCTTGAGAAAATGAATGATGCATCCTCACTTGGCAGAAGGGCAGATTAGTGCCCAGCTACTGCCCTCTAGTCCTTTTGCAGGGTACTAATTCCATCCATGAAGGCAAAACCCTCATGGACTAATCATGTCCTAAATTCCCCACCTCTTAATACTGTCACATTGGGGATTAAATTTCAGCACGAATTTTGGAGGGAACACAATAAAACCAAAGCAAGGAGAATTAGCATTGCATAGATGTTTCCTAAACTGTAGTGGATATTAAGAAAGTATTGTTGACTAGCTCCACATGCAGGAACCAGGGCCATCCTAGCCATGACACGACTATCACCATATTCTCACAATGTTGGTGTCTTGGTGGCAAGAGAAGAAACACCTTCAAATTTGCATGAGAAATAAAAAGGAGGATCATTTTTTGGATGTATCTCTGAAAACCCCAGGAAATACCATGAAATTGGGCCTTATGGGAGAAGTAAACCAGATTCTCATAACCAGGTTCTCTCTCAATCCCTGTTGCCTTGAATGACTCCTTTTCTTTACATTTTCCTTCATCCTTCTTTCTCTGTAAACTGCCTCGTTTGTGAAAGACAGCCAGCTGTATTTCCAGAGTCTACCCTGCTACAGTTCATGGAGCAAGTAGAAACTGGCACCTGCAAACAGTTAGAGTCTAGCCCTGGGGGGAGAGAATCTGATTGGCTCAGCTTTAATCAGGTGACCACCCCCATCCAATAATCTGCTTTGTCCAAGGAGGAGACCATGTGGTATAAATATGGCTGCCAGAGCCCATCTATAGGGAAAGAGTGATTGAGGCATGGACAGAACACCCCAGTTATCATCTTCTATAGTCACATACAGTGTGGTTGGTGATAGGTTGGCTTACAGATGACTCGATAACTAATGTGAGAGTGTATTGCTCTTATGCCTACTACCAGAAGTTTCCATCCAGCTCACCCACTCCCCAGGAGGAAGTCAGGAGGCAGGGGCTATCCCATGGGTGCCCAGCTTTCCTCCTCACCCTCTGCTGTGCTTGGAAACAAATTGGCACAAGTGCTGTCCAAACTAATTACCAGCAGGAATTAATCAAAGGTATTCCCAACTGCATGAGTGCTGTTAGCCAGAAATGTCTCCGAGTTGAAATTCTTAGAATACTTTTGTTTATGAGGAAATTTTACATGTTAACTTTTTCCAAAAGTTAGTGAGAAGAGCAGTCCCCACAGAGACATCTGAGAGCTCTTTGGCTGTCTTAATTCACTCATGATGTTTCATTAATATCAATTTTCTCCCTGAATCCCAGCCTGGCAGGTTCTTTTTACAAGTGTTCTATTATCCAAACTCCCTGGGTTTTTTGTTTTGCTTTGCTTTTTGCTTTAACTTATCCCTGGAGTTCTTTATCCATTTCCTAAGACGTTCTCCTAAATCTTCTCCATACTATACACATCTTTGGAATCTAATGGCCCCATTTAAAAAATGAAGGGCACCACAGACTTTATGGGTTTTGTTTTCCACTTGAAAGCTGTTCCACAAGAGGGAGGTTGGTGGGGGAGAGTCTACGGAAACAGACGTAATGTGGTTTCTTATTCCTGCCCTGAGGGTTGAAGGTACAGAAATTCCATCTTTTTCTCCTCCACGCTTCCAAATTCTAGAAGTCTTGAGTGAGTGCCATCTTGCTTGGTCTTCTTAATAATCAAAGATGGAGGGATGGTGAGAAGGATGAACAGAAACCATCCTAATCCACCGCCATGCTTACCAGGGTTGGAAGTAATAGAGGTCATTTCATGTGGCTTGCTTCCTGCTCTGTTGCCCCTGAGACTGGCCTGTTTGTTCTCTGATCTATTCACTGTCCTCCCTCTGTTCTTTGTCTCCAAGCTCCCTTGCCAACTGGCTTCTTGGTGGGTTCACCCAATGGAAGACACTGTCAGAAGCCTGAAGGGTGGAAAGAGGAGAAAAACCAAGATATTTTTCTTTGTCTCCAGTGGCATTCCTGAAACTGACAAGGTTTCTCCCATGGCTTCTATGGCTGGGCAGCCCTGGCTGTAGCCCTGATTCCCTCTGCACAACCCCGAATATTGAGATTTAGTTATATCACATACCCCAGTTGTCCCTTAAGCTCTAGGAGTAGCAGCTGTTTTTTTCTGAAGCTGCTTGGCTTCCCAAACCTTCCATTACTTGTGTAATCAATCCCCTCTGTTAAATACTCTTCATTTGAATCACCCAAAGCACTTTTTGTTTTCTTGGTGGGTCCTGATTGATCTAATCTACCTACCCAAGATCAAAAATTTCTGCCAGCTTATAAATGATTATTTCTCAAGCTATCTGCCCCAAAGGACCATTTTTATATATTCCCAATCTAACATAGACTGGCATGTTCCTACTGCATGTGGCTGATACACACCTTGAGCTGACTTTCACTCACAAAGCAAATTTGACAGTAATTGAACTGATCTATACCCAGTTCAATACAACAAGTCTACTGAAGCTACATTTGAATGTCCCAGCAATGTAAATTTCCATAAAAGCTTCTAAGCATTTACCCTCAACCTTGGTAGTTGTATCATTATAGATATCGTACAGAGAATTTGCAGGCTGGTGTGGGAGCATGGATCATAATTAGAATAGCACCATTCTGGGATACTTTTTATTTATGTGTAGGACCATTCTACAGTTTCGAGAATCTAGGTATAGCATAGATCATTTATCCTTTGGGTTATGTGCAATTCAGAAGTTGTATTTCTCCTGTTGCATTCCACATAACTTCCTAATACAGAAACCATATGTAATAAGGAGAGCAACAATAACCACCCCTGACCAGGAATTGACTTCCTTTTTAAGTTTAGGTTATTTAATTATCACAACAGCCCTGCGGTGAGGTGCCAGTATGATCCCCCATTTTACAGACTAGAAAAGTAAGGCTCAGAGATTACATAGGTTGGCCAGGAACACCCGGCTGACTCATTGCCCATGGCCTTACCAATGACCCTGAATTGCTTACTCATCTTTGATCCTCACACATCAGAGGAAGACATCATTAGAGATGTGAAGGACCAAGTAACACCATGCTTAATACATTCTTTCTCTCACCTTGGACGGAGTTCCTCATAAAAATGCCCTTGTGTAAACACCCTGCTTTTATCCAGCCAAATTGCCCCCATCAACACTCTCCTTCAAAAAGCCTTCTCCAAATCTTCCAGGACACCCTTCTCTGATTCCCGACAGCGCTAACAGTCCACTCTGCACTGGCTGAATTACGGTGAATACCACACAATCCTGCTGTCCCCAGACTGCACTTTAGAGCCACTTCTTATCTTTCTTGAGTTTAGAAGCTCTTCAATAACAGAGGCTTAACAACAGTGGCTCCTGGTACACAGCTAATATTTATTGAGCACTTCTTGGCGCCAGGCCTTGCTGTAAGTACTTTCCCTACAATAACTTGCTTAATATTCACAGTATGAGTGAGGTGCATTTATTATCCTCTTTTGACGTATGAAGAAACAGAGAGAGCTGAAGAAAATATCTCCGTCTCTTAATTCCGATTTCTATAACAAATTACCATACAGAGGCTGGGTAGCTTAAAGAATAGAATTTATTTCTCACAATTTGGAAGGCTAGGAGTCTGAGATCAGGGTGCTGGCACGGTTGGGTTCTAGTGAGGACCCTCTTCCAGGTTGGAGATTCACTGCGTTTTCACATGGCAGAAAAGGGGTAAAGGAACTTGCTGAAGTCCAACTTCTGAGGGCTCAATCCCCATGACCTCATCACCTCCCAAAACCACCTCCACATACCGTCACTTGGAGGTTAAGATTCCAACATACGAATTCTGGGTGTACCCAAACATTCAATGCATTGCACTCCAGTTCAACAAGGGAGAGCTGGGCTGGGATTTGAACCTTTGGATTGTTGATCTTCAAACTCTGTGCTCTTTAGCCTCTATGCAATAGTGAACACTATAAGGTGGCCATGAATCTTAAATTGCACATGAACTTCATGGCCACCCTGTATCGTCTAGGCAGGTTCCCCCAGTGCCCCAAGGAAGGAAGGCAGTGTAATTGCTGAGACTATTGGACACCTGGGAGGACACGTGGAGAATTTTTAACTTTCCCATTATGCAACTGAGGAGACCACAGCCCAGAAAGAAGTGATTTGTACAGGGTCACACAGGAACCATGAGAGCATCCCTGGTGAGTTCTGAGTCCCAGTGTGGAGATCGTCCTCTACACCACCTGCCAGTGCAGGCAGATGGGTATTTACTTGACTACAGCGTCACAGAGTGGCATGAAGTGTGTCCTGGGACCCATGCTGGGCAAGCACTGACATTGAAGGGGCCCTGGGTGTTGGGAACTGTCTGTGCTGATGGAAGTTTCCAAGGAAGGAAGGGAGCTGAGTGTAGAGCTGTGAGCTCTTGCCTGGGAGTCAGAAGCCTGGGCTTGAAATTCAGTTCTGTTGCACAGACTTTGGTAAGTTGCTTAACTTCTCTGAACCTCAGTAGTTTCATCTGCAAAACATTCTGGGCTTCAGAGTGGCCGACACACATTGATGGCTTACTGCAGCACTGAGGACCTTGGATGCGACCACCTTGTTTAGTGCTCAAAACAACCTTATAGGGCTAGTCTCAGTGATACCTCATTTAGTGGGCTTGGGGAAGCTTGGTAACTTGAGGGTGCAAAGCCAGGCTTCCCCTCCAGATTTGACCATCGTCATACCTTACAACACATGGGACATGCTTAGCACAGGCTTATTACTGAGACTCTTCCTCTCCCTGGACCTCAATCTCCACATTTATACAATGAGCCACACTCAAGCTAGAAGAGGACCTACAAGCTCAAACACTGACACTTGGGATGCTGTTCACCAAATGGTTGCAGCTTGTCCCATGGGGTGCAAAGGTAGGATTGCTTTGCCTGGTCCTGTGAGATGAGGTGGGGCTCTGGGATTGGTTCTGGCCAGTTGGGAGCAGAAGGGACATTTGCCACTTCTGTGCTGGGGCAACGAATTGCTAGTGGGAAACCCTCAAAGCTCCTCTTTTCTCTACCGTATTTAAGATAGTAGCTGCTCCTGTAGTCTGGGTCCCTGAGTGGGAGACACAGAGCCAGTGTTCAGTGTCCTGTAACATAAGTGAGTGGCCTATCTTTACTTTTCAAGCCACCAAGCTCTGAGGTTGTTTGTTACAGCGGAGCCCAGCAGAGCCTGCCTGCCACCACAGGTGGTGCAAACAAAATAATCCAAGCATTCCAATTTTATTAAAAAGTATGACTCTCTTATTTTAGCTTTTGTTTTTCCTCTTTTGATGGAAGCAAGAAAATGAGATGCATTTCACAGTGTTCATAACTCTTCTATCCCACAAACAGCTACATGTTGGGGAGGAGAGCCTCCGACACCTGTCCGTCTGGGCTGGGGAGGTACAGGGACCGGGACAGTGGACTGTGTTGAATGTTGAACCCAAGGGCACAGCTGCTACTCGCTTCTGATGGCAGCTGTGTAGAAATGTGAGCCTGGTTTGCCAGAACTTGTTGTTTTTCGAGGGAAACTGAAAGTCCAGGTGTGTTTATATGAAATCTTTCATTCCACACAAGTTGATAAATCAGAAAAATAATAATAGTGGTGCTGGCCAAAGCAAATGTGTCTGTTGGCTGTGTGAGGCCTGGTGGTCACCCGCTGGAGTCCCCCAGACTAGAAGGTCCAGCATTCCCAGTCCAGCACCAAGTTTCATGTCACTCTGCCTAGTTAGTGAGCTCTCCACAGGCTGGGACGTTTGTCATCACTGTCTCATCAACACCGACCCCAGCATCTGGCATATGGTAAGGGCTGGATAAATAGGAGGTGAGTGAATAGGCAAATGAGTGGGTGAATGAATGACATTCAGTCTGGAATAGGACCTTGGGAATGTCAAGGCTTAGGGCAGGAACACCAGAGGCAAACTCTTATAACGGTCCTGCTTGGGTGAAAATTAGCACTGAGGTGAGGTCAGAAGGATTGGGGATGTGGTCCTTGTCTGGCCTCCTCCCTGAGGCTAGGCCCTGCTGGCAGTCCTGCTCTCTCCTACTGGTGCTCCAGGGCCCACCATGCCCAGCCCAAGCTGGACTTGGCCTGGGATCCCCATCCTCAGCCCGCTCATTTGGCCACCTCTACTGCCCTGTATGCTGCCTCTGGGACCTCAGGCAGTCTCACACACCTGCAATGCCTTCTCTGGCTTGTTCCCTCTCACTCCTGCTGACCCAAACCTTTGCCCTCACTGAAGTCTGGATCAAGGCTCACGCCCCTTATCCTGAGTTCCTACTTCCTCTGAGTTCCCAGGAAAAAGGACCCCAAATACTTGCTCAGTGGAGCCCTCTTTCAGGAGACGCTGAGAAAGGCAGCCCTGTGGGCGTCATAGGTGAGTTCAGGCTCCATCACAAGACAACCCAGGCTCACATTCTAACTCTACCCCTCAGCTGGTATATGTATTAATTTCCTATTGCCACTGTTAACAAGTTGCAAGAAACTTAGTAGCTTAAACCACCAACATATCTGAAAGTTCTGGAGTGAAGTCCTTAAACCAAGGTGTGGGGAAGATGCATTCCTTCAGGGGCTTGAAGGGAGAATCTGCTTCCTTGCCTTCCCAGCCTCTTGAGGCCACCTGTATTCCATGGCTCCAGGCCCCTTCCTCACCTCACTCTGACCTCTGCTGGTCACTCCAACTTCTCTAATACCGACCCTCCTGCTTTCCTTTTAAAAAGCTTCAGATGGTGCTACTGGGCCCACTCTCCCCATCTCAACATCCTTAACTTAATAACAATTGAAAAGTCCTTTTAGGCTGGGCGCCTGTGGCTCAAGTGGCTAAGGCACCAGCCATGTACACACAAGGTGGCGGGTTCGAATCCCCAGCCTGGGCCCGCCAAACAACAATTATGGCTGCAACCAAAAAATAGCCAGGTGTTGTGGCGGGCGCCTGTGGTCCCAGCTACTTGGGAGGCTGAGGCAGGAGACTCACTTGAGCCCAGGATTTGGGGGTTGCTGTGAGCTGTGATGCCACAGTACTCTACCCAGGGGGACAGCTTGAGGCTCTGTCTCAAAAAAAAAAAAAGAAAAGAAAAGAAAAGTCCTTTTGTCTGTGGGAGGTAACACAGTCACAGGCTCAGGGATTAGGGCAGGGACATTTGGGGGAGCTGTTATTGTGTCTTCCACTGTGTGTAGGATAAATCTAGATGAGTTAAACTCAGTTTCCTCATCTGTCGTGTGGGCATAACAATAGCCTCTAACCTCAGAGGGTTATTGTGAGAATTAAATGACTTAATACGCAGAGAGCCCCAGCTCAGTGCCTGGATCATACTAAATGATACATGTTAGTGTAGGTTAGCTCTTTCCATTGTTATACTGTGAAATAAGGGTTCCATGGCCAATTGAGTTTGAGAAAGATTCCATATCACATCTGCTTCTATAGATTCATGCCGCCCCTCAGCGTGTTAAAGGCTCTGACGAATCTTGCAAAAATAAAGGCTCCTAGTGGCTGACCCAGCATTTCCTGAATGTATTTGACCTTTCAATGAAATTGTTTCTTTGCTAAGTGTCTATTTCAATCCTTCCTATCTAGAAGTTGGGAAACCCTGTTCTAGAAGTCATGCCCTGCATGGTAATCCTATACTGAGAAGGTTCAGCAGAGACGTACACCTGGTAGAGATGAAGGATGTAGGTCCCTTTCCTGCGGGTGCAGGCCCCTAAGACACCCAGCGGCATCCTGGCTGGAGGGGTGAGTGTCTTTGCCCTTCAACTCTCCCCATGTGCCCTCCCGACTAGGATGATGGTCCCTCCAGGCCCTTCAAGCAGCCTCTTTCCTTGTTTGCATGTGGAAGGATGGTCTTAATAATATATCCCCCTATCCCTTCCAAACGGCTTCCTGCCCTGAAGATGCAAATAATGACTATGATGATCCCAGAACATGCCTGAGAGCTTGCTGCCAGGATCAGTGAATTTCCCCAGGTGCAGTCAGGTCAACTGTGTCCCCCAGCCCAAGCACTTATGTCCACCCAGAACGTCAGAATGAGACTTCACTTGGAATAATGGTCTTAGCATTCAAATAAGGCTGGGTATGGTGGCTCATGCTTGTAATCTCAGCACTCTGGGAGGCCAAGCTGGGAGGATTGCTTGAGACCAGGAGTCTGAGACCATCCTATGCAAGATTAAGACCCTATTTCTACAAAGAAATAAAAAAAACAAGAAGCAAAAAATAAAACACGAAAAAATGAGCTGGGTATAGTGGATTGTACCTGTAGTCCCAGCTACTCAGGAGGCTGAAGCAGGAGGATCTCTGGAGCCCAGGAGTTTGAGGCTGCAGTGAGCTATGATGACACCACTGCACTCCAGCCCAGGTGGCAGAGAGGGACCTTGTCTCAAAAAATAAATAAATGAATAAACGAAGTGAAAGGAACTGTTACAGAAAGACAAATATTTAGATTAGAATCTTTTCAATGTCAAACTTACGTAGTAACAGAGAGTACAGTGAGGGTGACCAGAGGATGATGTTGGGGGAAGGGAGAGAGAGTGGTCAGTACAGCGTGGGGACCATAGTTAATAATAGGGTATGATACGCTGGAAAAATAATGCTGACTAACCATAGAATATGGTTCAGCATGGGCTCAGCACCTGTAGCTCAGCAGCTAGGGCTGGCAGATTCAAACACAGCCTGGGCCTGCCAAATAACAATGACAACTACAACAACAACAAACTAGCTGGGCATTGTGGCAGGTGCCTGTAGTCCCAGCTACTTGGGAGGCTGAGGCAAGAGAATCGCTTAAGCCCAAGAGGTGGAGATTGCTGTGAGCTGTGACAGCACAGCACTCCATCAAAGGCAACATACTAAGACTCCTCTCTCAAAAAAAAAAAAAAAATTCAGCATGGAACAAATACATCCAGAAAACAATAATCATAATCCCACCTTTTGGGCAGTCTGAGAAATCTCTGAACAACCCTTCAGTCTCATTCTGGGTCTATTATTGATTTTACAAAGAGGTGGTGGTGCACGATGGTTCTAGGAACAGTTTCTGTGATCCACCTGCCTATGTTCCAGCTCCAGCCTCAGTGTATACAGCCACGAGATGATTGTGGTCGGGTCGCTTAAACTTTTGTTGCCTGCCTCAGTTTCCTCAAGTCTAAGTGGGAGTGTAAATTTAAAATAGTATCTGTCTCATAGGGGAAGGAAGAATAAATCTAAAGCACTCAGGACAGTGCCCAGCACATGGTAACCCTACATGGTTACCTTGCTTACCTGATATGTAATGTCTGTTTTGAGAGCACTGGGAGTTCCTCATAGATAAGTGTCTCTGAGCGCACCTGATGTCTGTTAATGGATATACCAGCCATCCCTGGAGAGGAGCTGGACAAACCAGAGAGGCAAAAGGTGGGGTCCCTGGCTGGTGGGCATGCGCTGTTCCCAGAACCTTTCCCGCAGGGTCCTGTTGTCCCTCACGCGGCACTGGGGCAAGTGTTTCTTAGGCAACGCCCCCGACCAGAGGGTACTGTCACTGTCCCACTCACATGCCCCGGGCCCCATTTACCATGAACTTGCCCTCTCACTTCTGCCGCTTTGCCGCTGACAGCTGGAATATTCTAAGCCCACCATTTTGTAGAACCCCCTCATCCAAGTTTGTTTGATGTTTCCCTTTGATTAAATTCAGGTTATGTAATTTTCAGAGAAAAATAACAGTTTCATTTTTTTTAACATGGAAAATATGGAATTCATTTGGAATCAATTTTGGCATAAATGATAGGTTTTTTCTCATTTATATGAAACACTTTTATCATCTAGCAAATATTTAATTGCATCTTTATATTTTCCTTTGTGTATATGTTTGTATTTTATCTTTGCATATATCTATCTTTGCTTCTCTCTCTGGTTTCTGAGCTCTTCTCCAGGAACTCCTGAGATAACATTAACGGTTATTTGAAAGCCAGTGTCACGTCATTTTAATTACCATGGCTTTGTAATCTGCTCCAAGCATGGTACTGCACGCATTCTCTCAAATTATATGCCTTTTCTCAGAAACTTCCTGGCTTTTCTGTCCCATTAAGTCTTCTGCTATCCCTTAGAATCATAGCATGAAGTTCTTTGTGACTTAGGGTGCCCTAAGTTTCCAAATCACTGGGCAGGACTGGCCACTTGTACCACTAAATCTCTCCCTCTGGGAGCATTTCATGTGTGTCTCGCCAATCTTATGAGTCTCAGAAAAGTTCTGTGCTCTTCCCTATGAAGCTCCTGCCCTTTTCTTGTTGGGCTGTTTTTTATTGTTCATTCTCTTATGAGTGAGATCATGGCTCTCTTTCTCATTATTGTCACTGGCTGATGACCTGTGATAATGATGCCAGTTGACAGGACAGCACAGGAGTTAAGTTCAGAGCTACTTGGGTTCAAATCTTGGGTTGCTCACTCATTAGCAAGACCTGTGGCCACTCCCACTCTGTGCCTCAGTTTCCTCATCTGGGAAATGGGCAGATGGGTACTATCTGCCTTCCCTCCCAGGGCTATCTTGAGAATGGACACCTGGCTGCCACTTACACTAACCGTGGCGGTCAGTGTCAGCCATTGCTACTTTTTAAATAGGCTCCTCACTGACCCCTGGGGCCCTTCTTGGTGCTGTGGCATGTGAGTGATGAGAAAGCCAATTGTTCCTTCACACTCCCCTGCCAAATGAGGGGCTTTAGTTGGAAGCTGAGAACAACCAGGGAGCTGGAAGGAGGGAGGCTTGAGTCTCTTCCCCTCTCCTTGCTTCAGAAGCTGTGTGTTCTTCTTCTCAGGGAATTTCCACAAGTCTCTGCTCCATTTTCCTCCCTCCCTCCCAGCCTTCTGCTCTGTGCCCCACCCACCTGCCATGGGGACTCGGGCCCTGCACCTCCCTCACCACTTCTCAACTTGGCATCCGCAGGTGGAGGTTCTGTCTCTCCTTTCCCATGGTCATGTTCAGATGCAGGAGTCCCAAGGGCTGTGTCCGTCTCTTCAAGCCAGCCCATGGCCAGGCTGTACTGGGGTGGGCCAGAGCAGGGGTCTGGGTTTAGAAAGTTGGCAGGGGGAGGAGCAGTTTCCCCAAAGAAGGGAATATTGGCCACAGTGGGGCATCCCCAGGACCTCTGGGGGTGGACAGTTGAGAAGCGGTGCCTGTCTGGCAGTCCTGGTGGTCCACAAGCAGAGCTTGAACCAGAAACCACCAGCGAAGGTGCCTAGGAAGGAGATCATATTATTCCCTTTTATAGATGGGAAATTCGTAGCACAGAGAGGTTGAGGAACCTGCCCAGGGTTGCAGAGCCAGCACTGGACAGAGATGTGTCATCAAACCTAGGCCCTCAGCCTCTGGGCTCTCCCTCTCCATGCTCCCCCCCACACTGTGTGTGTCAGGTGAGCTGCACCCACATGTCTCTCCAGAGCAGCTCAGGGCCTGCCCGGGGCAGGCAGGCTGGGTCTCGGAGGACGTATCTCACCGGGAAAGATGGAGATGAATGGGGACAGCACTGAGAAGAAAATGGCAACCCGGGTGGAAGGGGTGGCAAGACAGAGCCTGGGAGGCAAGAGCGAAAAACAGTAAATACCAAAGGCCAGGAATGCAGCTGAGTCGTTGTCAGGATCCATTTTAGGATTCTCAAGTCATAGGGCCAGATTAGGAATGGGATGGGAACCACCATGACTTGACCTCCAGGCTAAAGGGTGTTCTCACGGTCCGTGTCACTCCTCACGTTGCCCTGCTTAAGACTGCACGTGGCCACCAGACACAGTGCGGACTGCAGCCAGAGCCAATCTCAAGCCAGCAGAGATGACTCTGATCACTCCTTGAGCCCAGTGTCCCTGGGCCCCCAGGTCCTGGCCCATCCTTGGCTGAAATCCCAGCCCCCAGGTCAAGGGGCCTCACCCGGTCTTCCTTGGAGCTTAGGCTTTGGGGACAGGAGGGGTAAATGCAGAGAGGAGGGGCAGACGGCAGAACCCCAGCCTCCTCTGGGCCGGCTCAGCTTGTGGGGAGGATGACACTGGATTCCATTTGAAAAAAAGATTTTTTTCAGTGTTTATTGAAAAAAAAAAAAGAAAGGGATCCACAAACTATCTGCTCCCCATCCTCTTCACTAACTTACACTCATCCTTCAGGGTCTCCCTAAAATCCTCCCACAGAGAGATCCTTACTTTACACTCTCTGCCAATAGTTGTGCTTGTCTCTCCTGAAAGTCATCATGGTTTGTGATGATGCCTTTATTTTTAGAGACAATTGGCTTCACATCTGTCCTCTGCAGCAGACTAGGCTGCCTGAGTCAAAACCTGGCTCAGTTTCAAAGTGGAGATGAACCTCCATCTCTGTGCCTTGTTCCCTGGTCTGTAAAAAGGGGCTAATAACGTAGCTTCTGCTCCACACCCTTGTTGCAAAGATGCATGGAGATAGTAAATGAAGGAGCATGGAATAGCGTCTGCTGCAGCCTTAATAGAAATTCAGTGTGTGACTATCAGGGCCACCTCCATCACCGTCGTCACCATCGTCACCACCACCAACATCCTTAGGGTCAGGATCGAGTCTTGCCCGTTCACTGCTGTGGCCTTAGTATTTAGCACAAAATGCTTATTAAACGAATGAGTGAGGGGAAGAATGAATGCTTGTCTGAAAGCAAGACTGCTTTCCTAAGGAGGCAGGCCCCTGGAGCCACCAAGTTGATCCTCTGTATTTTTCAAGTGGAAAACAAAACTTTTCCCCCAGGTGAGAACATTTAAACATAGCCTGGGAGGGAATCGTGACATGCTGCGTGTTCTTGGATGTTTCGTGGAGATCCTTTATGGGGAACGTGTTGAGGCTGCGAGGAAGTGTAATTTTCTTTGTGGAATGTCTAGGTTTCTTTTCTCGGTCATTTTTCATGTGCTTGTCACTTTCCCAGACTAATTGGTGGGCTCCCTTCCCCAGCTGTCTGCACAGACTTTCACTCATCTGGTCTGCCCACCACTGATGCAGCCCGTGTGAGGTGTCAGGAAAAGCACCCTGGAGGAGGGCTGGGAGATGTGGGTCGTCTGGGGCTTTGGGCAGCTCGCTGCCCTTCCGTGGGCCTCGGTTTCCCCTTAGGGAATATCAAAAGATTTGATTCGATGTTTGCTAACAGAGCTCTGAATTCTAAACCAAGCTGCTGGCTCCAGGTTGGGAAATTTCCTCTTCTGGTTTTGTACTGCTTAAATTTTGCCCCTCCCGTCATCAGTGGGGTTTGGGGGTCACAGCATCCCAAACCCTGAGAGTGCCGTAACTGGCGTAAGAGCCCTACCTGTGGAGTAAAGCCACAGCCAGGACGCAAGTGACTGCACAGACAGGGTTTCAGTTGTGGGTCCCCGATGCAGCGTTGCCTAGAAACTGAGGCCTAGAATTCTGTTCTTTGGCACCAAAGATCAGCCAACTGGGACTGGGAGGAAAAACAGCCCTCCACGGGGGCGACCCAGATTCCCACTTTTCCAGACGAACTCTGGGGGCTACCAGGAATTCACTGGGTCCCTGGGTCCCCTTGAAGGAACCTGGGACAACCAGTTGGAAGAGCAGCCAGCCCGAAAAAGAAGCTCTTGGGCTCTATGTGAAAAAGAAAAGACCCCAAGTGCTCCAGCTCAGCCTGCAAATGCAGGCCATGTTTTGGGCAAGGAGGGACAATGTTAGGTAGGACATCAAGGAATGTCACTCATATTGTTCCCCTACTCAGTCTTTAGAGGATTTCCTTTAAGTTTCTGAAGTGGATAAAAAAAAAAAAAATCCCAAGAGTTAAGTCTGATTGAAGTTGCAAGCACTGGGATGCAAGCAGGCTGAGGCCAGGGAGGCCAGGGTGGGGACCCCAGCTTGGCCAACGCTAGGCCTCCCAGGTCGTGTGTCTTTCAGAACCATTCTCTTCTTTATGCATTGTTGTTGTAAAGATTAAAATAAGTCTTTCCTGCTAAAAATATCCAGCACATAGGAATGCTGGACATTTAAAAACTCTAGCAAAACACGTCTACCCTAGATAGAAAACTCACAAAAAGAATTTATAAAAAGAGAAGAATGTCCTCCTGGCTGACGTGGGAGAAGGAGACAGATCACAGGGAGGAGTAATGTCCACTGTCAGGAAAGAGGGCTGAAGGGTAGTCCCCCCCAAAAGATATGTGCTAATCCCTGGAACCCGTACATGTGAACTTATTTGGATAAAGGGTCCTTGCATATGAAATTAAGTTAAGGATCTGGAGATAAAAAGATCCTTCTAGAGTATCTGAGTGGCCCTGAAGTGATGACAAATGTCCTTGGAATAAGAAGAACGAGATTTGAGGCAGACAGAGGAGGGGACAGTGCCACGGGGCGATGCCACTGCACGTGAAGGGACGTCCCCAGTGACCAGAAGCTGAAGAAGCAAACAGCAGGTTTCCCTTTAAATCCCCCGGAGGAAATGTGGGCCTGCTAACACTTCATTTTGGACTTCTGGCCCCATATCTGTGAGAGGATACATTTCTGTTGTTTTAAGCCCCTGGATCATGGTAATTTGTTACCACAACCACAGGAAACTAATACAGCAGATGTGGCCAGACACTCAGCTACAACCATCAGAACACAGCAGAAACAGCAGCCTGAGGTGACCCTTAATTAAAGCTAGAAGAGGCTCCTGCTGGCTGTCAGAGCAAAAGAGCTTGAAGGCTGCTACTCCAGATGTGCTCTGGTTTTCTTGACCTTCTAACATCCATTCCCCCTTTCTCCTGACATCTATGTTCTGTCTTTCTTTGGGGATGGTCTCTCTCCTCCACTGGATAGGTCTGTAAATTAGGGCATCTTGTGGTCCTCTACCCAGAAGAGAGAAGGCCCATATTGGTCAAGGGGACTCTCTCTCGGGACAGAATCTTGAACAGAAAACAATTCAGGTGTAGCACCTGCAAGACTGTCACTTTCAGCTCCCTGGAATTCTTTTTTCAGAGATACATCTCCAGCTTTCTTATCAACCCTGTGAATTCTTCCCTACAGGTTTCTGATCAATTTCTTTGTTTTCAAAGTCAGTCACTGTTGCTTAAGGAGAAGCAAATTGAGTGGTGCCCATGGAGGGCCACAGAAGGCCCAGAGAGCCTAAGGAAGGCATTTAAATGTTCTGTAAGTCAGAGGTCAGCAAGCTGTCTCTGTAAAGGGCCACATAGTAGATATTTTAGACCTCAGTGGCTATATGAGGGCTGTGTTACAATGACTTGACTTCTCAACACTATGGCTGTAGCCATTGAAATATGCAAACAAATGGGCACAGCTGGGTTCTAATAAAACTTTATTTATGAGAACAGGGAGCAGGCTAGACTTGACCCCAGGCTGTAATTTGCCAACCCTGCTATAGGTTATAGGAGATTATGGGAAGATTTTAAACAATAACTTGACAATGGTATGACCTGGTATGATTTACATTGCCAAAGGAATCTCTGATTACTGTGAGGATAATGGATGGTAGTGGGTCAAGACAGATATCTGTTTAAAAAAGATTACTGCAGAAGTTCAATTAAGTGCGGATGGTCTTGGACTTGGAGCTTGCAGAGAAAATGAAACAGGTGATAGATTTGGGAGCTATTTTAAAGGGAAACAGCTTAGATGTCAAGCTTTGTAGCTCTGAAGTATGGGTCAGATATAAGGTATAATTGTTGGCATTGTCATCTATACATTTTTGCTTGTCAAAGAGGCTGACTAGCCTGGCAGTCACCAGACCCATGCAATAAGCTTTGCAGAAATTGCCTCTCTAGTTCACATCACTTACAAAAGCCCAGGCTGCAATTATAAAGCTTCATAGCTGTGCAGCATCCATAAAAAGAGGTAATTTTAATATTTGGTTCAACTTCAAAGCAGTAACTTGGAATTATATATACCCCATTAAAATATAATGTTTTTTCCCCCAAACTAATCAAATGGCTAAATCAATTGTTGGTGGATTGCCAGTGGCCTGAGGATCAATGGGAATAGAAAATGTATTCTATATTTTCCTTGTTACATAGAGTTAGAAAGCATATTTTATTAATGTTCATCCTTTAGAGACCAGATCTGTGCATTCACTAAAATAAACACTACAGTCTTTAGGGCTTAGATGGATGGAGAGTGCAGAAGTATGAGGGCAAAGAACATTTTGCAAGGAAGCAGCCACTCCAGAGCCCTCGTGGGGCGAGAGGAAATGCCCTGAGCTGGGATCCAGGGATCTGAGTCTTATATCTATCACACATGTGTTGAATGACTTTGGAATATGTTCTTTCCATTCTTAGCCTCCCCATTTGTCAAATGAGAAATTTGGACACTATCAATAAAGTCAAATAGGTTTTGTTCTAATTTAGCTCTATTAGGAGTCATCACATGAAGCCTGGCATGGGGAAAAATTCTGAAACCGTGTCTGGGCTCAGGGGAGAATTGATGGGTGGTTCATTATATATGTTAACTTGACTGGACTAAGGAGTGCCCAGATAGCTGATGCACCATTACTCCTGGGTATGTCTGTGAAGGTGTTTCCAGAAGACATTAGCATTGGAATTGGAATTGGTAGACTGAGGCGAGAAGTTCTGCTCTCACCATTGGGGGTGGGCATCATCTAATCTACTGAGGACCTGATTAGAACAAAAAGGAAGGAAAAGGGAAAATTATCTGTTTGACCTGAGACATTCTTCTTCTGTCCTTAGATGTAGGTCTTCCTGGTTCTCGGGCCTTCAGACTTGGGTTAAGTTACATCACTGGCTTTCCTGTTCTTCAGCTTACAGATAACTCTTTGGCTTACATAATTGCATGTACCAATTCCCATAATATTTCTTTCTCTCTCTCTCTCTCTCTTTCTCTCTCTCTCTATATATATACACATACATACACACACATATGTATACACACACAGGATGCCAAGGAAACGCATACAATACACATTTTAAGGATGGAAAAGAAAGGAAAAAACTGTATTAAAATTGTGATTCTCAATATATAGCCATAATGTTTGTTATCTTATATATTGTATCTTATATCTCTTATAATTACAGAAGTCAAACGTGACTTGAGCATAACAATTTTAATACAGTTTTTTTCCTTTCTTAAAGTGGCTATACATTTTTGTGGCGTGTGTGTGTGTGTATCTCCTATTAATTCTGTTTCTCTGGAGAACCCTGACTAATACAGAGAGGACTGGCTCTGTAGTGCAATGGATAGTGCATTAGACTTCTAATACAGAGAGTACTGTGATGGATTAATCATGTCTGCCATGAGCATGAGAGAAATGGGTGAAGCGATCTGTGTGTCAGGTGTTTGTGATCTCTGGACTCAATAGAGTCTAAAGTCCCTTCTATTCTACAGGGTGAGTAAAGGTCTATTTGTTGGATCCAACAGTGTCCTCTATGACTTAGAGGATCTGCTCAGGCCCTCCAAGGATGTTGTTTCACCCTTCTTTACAGCCAGCTTTGGTGGAAGTGGGGCCTCTGGAAGATCATAGGGGCCATGCTCTGTGTCTGGTATGCCAAATACCAAATATTGGTGATGCTTACTGTGTACTAGGAACTACAAATTCAAAGGTTCAGAAGCCATGGTAGCAGCCTTCTATGAATAGGGACTGTGGAGGGGCACTCAACTTAAAGAAGGACCAATAACTACTATACAGTTCTAAGTCAAGCTGTGTCTCCCAGAGACCCTGAGAGGGTGGGTGGCTCATTTTCCTCTTCTTCTCAGTCTCTCTTCCCATGGTGGGACCGTCATCTTCCCCTTGGCAGCTGCACAGTTAACGGGCTGTTGGTCACTTATTCCTTTTCTTACTGGGCCTGTCAGGACTGCAAGGAGGGAAAAATTTCTCTGGCCAGTGAACATAGGGGAAATACAAAATGTTTTTCTATGCAACCTTTTTTTAATTACAAAAGTAATCCAAGTTCATTGTATAAAATTCAGAGAAGCAAACGAAAGAAGAAAGTAAAGGTTCTCTAATCCCACTCTGAGATGACCAGTGTTAACACTTTACTTTATGAAGATGTCTCTCATTTTCAATTTGCAAGTACAGAAACCCGCTGCGTGTTTCTTTCTACCTCAGGTCTCACTTAATGATGCCAAAACCTGCACCCCTCAGATACCTCCTCTCTCTCCCATGTGATACTCTGCCCCAAGGTCTGAGTGGGCACTTGGCCTGAGAGGCCAGGCTGGGCAGGACCACAGGGTTGGTGCATCTCTCTCAGACAGCGTGTGCTGTGGTGCATGTAGATCCAGCCTCCTGGAAGCAGGTAGATGGGGCTCTAACTCAGGGGACTAGGGCTGCTATTGCATTTAGCAGTAATAGGGGCAGATGGGCACAGGAGCATATGTCCTATCAGCTTAGCTGATTCTTGCAGAAGTAGATGGGAGGCAGTGGCCGTGCTGGCCTTGGAATTATGACTGGTCCTCACTGTGGTTTCTAGTGCCTCCAATCAACTCCCTGCCACACCTGTCTCCAAGGGCAGCTTTTTGGGGTACACCTGGGCACTCCGTTATGGAAACTGGGCTGGGGAAGGTGACATGTTTCAGCTCCAAAGAGCCTGGATGTATGCAGCTGGTTGGAGGATGGGGGCGCTTAACTGTGTGGCAGGTGGGAACCCTGCACACTCAGGGCTAAGAGGAGCTAATGGCCCCCAGTCTGGAGATTTTTGTGGATAGGCTACTTCCAGGCCTCCTTGGGACCTTTGGGCTGGCCACAGGGCTACCTGGCTGTCTGCTTTCAGGACAGGTGGGAGGGTGGGGGTGGGGCCATTGGGGGTGGTTGGGTTAGTTTTCTAATAATTGTGCATTTGTACAGTCACTTTTTTTCTTTTACCCTTTTTGCCCACTTTGTTCCTTTTCTCCCCCCTAATTTTTCTTTTACATTTTTTTCCCCCTTAACAAACAAATATTCAGATCTTTCATTCTTGACATGTGAAATTTCAGTTTCTCTGGCATGGGAACCATGCCTGATCTTGGGTTAAAAAAAAGGGAGGGGGACGTAAAAAAAAAAGTATAAAAAGTATAAACTACTCTCTACCTCTGGCTGGGCTAAGCCTGTCATGCCCTGGCTGTGGCTGGGTGGCCTATAATAATTTCAGATTTTGCAAAACATTCAGGTATTTGGGGGGGGGGGTTTCAAAAGGACTAAAAACAAAGCGTGATTTTGCAATTTAAAAGAACACTGAAAGTTTACATTTTATAATAACATTATTATGCAGATTGTATTTAAACTTCAGAAATATTTAAAACAATTGTAACCCTGTAAAGCTGATGAGATATTAAAATAAGACAAAACACTTCTTTTAACAGAGAGAGAAAAAAAAAAAAGAAACCCTGACTCAAACCAGTCTAAGAGAAAAGAGAGTGTGATTAATATTCAGGAGTCTGGGGCTGGCCTCGGCTGTCCCTGGGCCCGCCTTTGGCCCACTTTCTCCTCTGCCCCACCCACCTCACCTGTGCCATTAGCTTTCCTGTTCCTCCAACTCTAAGGCTCAGGGCTGCCTCTGTCCTCACTGCTCTCTCTGCCTGGAACGCTCTGTCACCAGACTCTCACCTGCTGACTTCTTCCTTTCCTCCAGGTCTGCACAACACGTCACCTCCTCTGAATGGCCTTCTGGTCCATCTCACGATGCTCACTTGGGTCACTCTCTCACTAAATGCTCTTTAATTTTTTTCATAATGAAGTGACTATAGAATTTATCTTCCAAGCCAGAGACTTCTGGGTGTGAATGGGGAACCTGCTGGTGATGACTCCAGGGTGGTAGATACAGTCGGGGACGTGTGGCCGCTCTGTTCATAGTGCTGCCTGTGTGCGCTCATTGTCACATACTGGGCACCTGGGTACAGAAGCTTCTGAGTCTGCCCAGCAGCTCTTTCTGGAAGATACTGTTGCTGTCCCCCATAGCTGACCAGGAACTGAAGCCTGTGCTCAGCTAGAGAGTGGCCCCTTGAAGATACATTAGCTTAGCTGACCCATGAGTCAGGAGTAGGGATCAGGGAATCACAGAAACCCCTTTTTACAGACAAGGCCATTGAGGCACAGCATGATAAAAGGCTTTCCAGAAGGGGCTTGAACTGAAGCCTTTGGACAATGCTCCAGCTCCTTGCACTCACTCCCCACCTCTCCCTGAGCTTTCAGGCTCCTTCCTTCCACCTTGACAGTGCCCACATCCTTACTGGCAACAGGAACCTTCCAGAGAGACAATGAGGGGCCTCTGTGATGAAGCAGCTGAAGCAAGGCTGGGGCCAGGCAGAACCAGTCAGTAGGGCTGCTTGTTACAGCAGCAAACCCAGGAGGAGGCAGAGCATCTCCAGGACCTGAAGCCTGCCTCTGTCAGGGCCAGGAGGGTAGGACCAGGTCACACCAGACAGTCCTCGTAGGCCCTGGGGTACCCTGGCTGTACTGCACCCACAGGCACCAACCTGTGAGGCATGGGGGAAACACATGGGGGTAGAGATGATGAGAAGGAAGGAATGGGCATGACCACACACCACCACTGAGCCTCCGCTACGTGCTGGGAATCACTGTCAGGGCCCCGCAGCGCCCTGAGACAGGCATCCCTCTCATCCCCATTTTACAGATGAAGACACTGTAGCCCAGAGATGGTATGTGGTTTGCTCAAGGCCATACAGCCAGTCACTGGAAGGGCTAGTACACCCTCCCAAGGCTTTGCTGTGAACCTTTTTGTGGTATTGTCTACATGGAAAAAGAAACACGGCAGGTGGCGACTGGGGGCCGGGCTGAGAGGTGAGATGATGAGAGAGGGTATCAGTGGCTTTTCTTCTCAATCCTTCTGGGTAGGCTCTTTGAATTCATGGAGCAGGCGCATTCTGCCAAAGGAGCTTGTGTCTGGATATTTCTGGAGTCAGAGCAGTCCCCTGGGATAGGATGCGGTGAACGTGGTGCTCCCAAGAGAGGAGCAGAGTGACTCAGCTGGTTTCCTCCCCCCACATCCTGCAAGGTCCCTGGTCTGCAGTTGCCTCACGGGGAGGGCCTGCGATCAGACTGCTGAATGTTCTGGCGGTTCCGTGCACCCTGCCCTGTGGACTGGAACCTTGGATACTCATTCACATGCTGTGATGGGCTCCAGTCCCCAGATAGGCTGTCAGTGGGGACAGAGCTGGGGGGAGTCCCACAAGTCATGCCTCGCACAGTGTTGGCATCACGCAGTGTTCACAAAGTGCAGCTACTTTCAGTGACAAAAGCGTCCTTCTCACCAGATGTGCGTCCCATCACACGTGGCCCCATGCAACGTGCACAAACGGCCCCGCACAGAAGTATTTCTTTCCCTGGCCATTGTTTTACCAAAGCTGAGAGCTGATGCTGCAAGTGACCTCCACCTTGGTCCAGTAACTGCAGTGTCTCCCAGGGACTGGGGTTGGGGTACTACCCTTGAACCCCAGCTTCCTGCCCCACTGGGTCCCTTCCAGAGACGCCCCCGTGACCCGCCCCACTCAGCACCCCATCACCAGCCTCCACAGCCCTAACAGGATGGCTTTCATCCTCATTCAGATACATATTGTATCGTCTGAGAAACATCAAAGGGGCCGTGTCGTTACATATTCTACTTCCGAGAGGAGAAGAGCCGCCCCTTGCTTTATTAACGTGGTAAATGTTGACTCTTGTAATGAAAAATGCACAAACGCCTGGTGATTTTTTGATGAATAGGTAATACAGAGGAGGACCCCAAATGGGGAGAATTAATTTCTCCTCAATGTGTCCGTCACAAGGATGTGGAGGCCCCGTCCTCCAAGACAGGCTCATGTGGATATGGAGGCCCTGGACCCCCAGACGTGGGTGCAGTGAGGGAGACTGAGGATGACTTTTAAGAGGATTCCAGTAAAGCCCTCTCAATTCCAGGGAACGATGTTTATCAATAATTACAGTGGTCCAGTCGTAAAAATCTCAAGAACCAAGTGTTGAACAGTCGTAGCCATTATCTCATAAGAACTCTATGAACAGGGTATAGCTATCCTCATCTTCCATGATGGGAACTGAGGCCAAAATGACTTTAATAAGTTGCCCCAGGACAAGCTGCCAGATTTTGAACCTGAAATCCAATCCTGGCAGACCCAGCTAAAAAGAAGTTATCCATATTAGGTATATTCCCAGATGACCAAAAATCACATTACAATAAAGATATTTGTATCAGAATGTTTATTGCAGCCCAATTCATAATTTTCAGATCATGGAAGAAGCCCAAGTGCCTATCGATCCACGAATGGATCAACAAACTGTGGTATATGTACACCATGGCATACTATGCAGCCATTAAGAAGGATGGAGACTTTACGTCCTTCATGTTCACATGGATGGAACTGGAAAATGTTCTTCTTAGCAAAGTATCAGAAGAATGGAAGAAAAAGTATCCAATGTACACACCCCTATTATGAAACTAATATATACCTTTTATATGAAAGCTATAACCTAGTAACAGCCTAAGAATACGGGGAGGGGGGAGGGAGAGGGGAGGGGGAATAGGTGGAGGGAGGGGGATTGGAGGGATCACTTCTGTGGTTTATCTTACAAGGGTACAAGTGAATCTTTCTAAGAGTAGGATACGAACATTTTAACATAATCACTAAGAAAATGACATGAAGGCTATGTCAACCAGTTTGATGGACGTGTTTCGGATTGTGTGTGAAAACACCACACTGTATCCCAGAAGTGCATTAATGTACATAGTTACCATTCAATAAAAAAAATTAATTAATTAATTTTTAAAAAAAGAAAACTTAGTATAGCAGAGCAGTTACAGACCCAGCGGCTGCCTGATGCCAGGAGGCAAACCACTGGAAAGCAACAGCACGTGGGCGCTACAGCAGCTGGCCGCTGCCTGTGGGCACTCCACATCCACACACAACCCTCTCATACAGCTCGTCTCACATGGGAACATCCAGACACAGCAAACCTGGGAAATGTAGACCCACACAGCCAAGCGGGTGTTCCAAAGTCACCACAACTAATGCAATCCTACTTTTCGGTTTCTGGATTCCAATCTCCAAACCATCCATTTGACTAATCTCCTCCGTTTCCTGTTGGATTGCAGAAGAAACTCATTTAGTCACACTTTTTGTCGCAATTATTCCCTGTGATAGGTAAAGATGATTTCTTTTTAGCTCTGAAATTCTTGAGAATAACTTCATTCAGATGAATTAGGTAAAGATGGAATATACAATGTTTAAATAAGCATGGAAAGAAAAGGTAATCACAGTTTTCATTGATTGGAGAGAGGCGTTAAAAAAATGTCTCCTTTCTGCTACAAGGAACAAGTTTAAATAAAAGAGAATATGAGAAGCTGAGCATAATGTGGCAGAAACTTTATTATGCATATCTTAAATGAGCTGTAAAATAAATTCTAGAATCACGCTACTTCTTAAATACATAACACTCTCCACTTCATGCGTGTCATAATTAATCACTAACCCTTCCTCACTTGCCCTCTATCAAAAATAGAGCATAACAGTTACCGTATTTTCCATAATATTTTCATTTTCAGATAATTGAATACATATCAGGATGTTTTAGTTTCAAAAAGTGCCATGAAAGGAATGTTTATTGTTAACTTAGTACCCTCCATCTGTAAAATATTTAAGAAGCATTTTAGAAAGTTACTAATGAAACAGCAGCTTACAATCTCCCAAGGTTTTGTGTCCCTACACTATTAAAAATCTCTGCATGTTCATAAATTCTCTATAATTGGAAACATTTTTGAGCTTATTAATAAAAAGCCAAAATCCATATTGCAATTCTGGTATTTTGGGCAAGCAGATTAGAATGTTATCTAATTGAACACATCAATATTGAAACTCTCCAAAATTTCTTCCAGTGTGTGAATAAAACTAAGATCACATGATATTATTTGAATATGCCAGTTAAAACCTCCAATATTAATCCAGACTGATAATTCCCCAGTGCAAAACTGGGAATCTCCGAACGGAGCCCAATGTGAGCTCAGAAAGCAAGTCTGGATTCTGGCTGGGTAGTTGCTGGACTCAGTTGCTGCTATTTTTAACAATTCACCTCTCCCCTGGCCTTTCTGGCCTGAGATTTCCCGTCAACACTGGCCCTCAGCCCACAGCTCTGTGTCCTGAGGGGTCAAGGTACTGATGTCCTCTGTTGACCTCCCCCAGAGACACTCTCAGGCTGTGCCCTCCAATGTCATGGAACCGAGGAGCCCTTCTTATCAGGAGTTTCAATTAGGTTCAGAGTTTCCTACGAAGTTTTTCATAGAATGCATAAACTGATACATATAAATTACTCAGAAAATGCCAGGAATATAACATGAAAAAATTCAGTATAGTACATTTTTATTAACAAATGTATTTTGCAGGGAAAAGTTGATACAAAACCAACTGTATTAGAATTAGTGATTTCAAATAGCAAAAAAAAAAAAATTTGTTTGCTATTTGTATCTTGTCTTGTGCACTCTGTAACAAACAAGTAGTAAATGATTATGTATTAAAAAAAAGAAAAGAAAATAGTAACTAATTCTCATATAAATTGTACTTAAATTTGACCAAAGTACATTACTTAAACATTAATTTTTAATTCAACATGTTAATACGTTGTTTATCATATTGCATCCTCATTTATAAGTGAAATATGTTTGTA
>CAUYQV010127894.1:0-44644 GCA_963574575.1 Galagoides demidoff
TCCCAGCCATGAGCATGGTATGTTTTTCCATTTGTTAACATTTTCAGCTATTTCTTTCCTTAGAGTTTCATAGTTCTCTTTATAGAGATCTTTCACATCCTTTGTTAGGTAAACTCCCAAATATTTCATCTTCTTTGGCACTACTGTGAAAAGAATAGAGTCCTTGACTGTTTTTTCAGCTTGGCTGCTATTGGTATATAAAAAGGCTACAGATTTATGAGTGTTGATTTTATAACCTGAGACGCTCCTATATTCCTTGATCACTTCTAGGAGTTTTGTAGTTGAATTCCTGGTGTTTTCCAGATATACAATCCTATCATCTGTGAAAAGTGAAAGTTTAATCTCTTCTGACCCTATATGGATACCCTTAATCAACTTTTCTTTCCTAATTGCAATGGCTAAAACTTCCATTACAATGTTAAAGAGCAGTGGAGACAATGGGCACCCTTGCCTGGTTCCTGATCTGAGTGGAAATTATTTCAATTTAACTCCATTCAATACAATATTGGCTGTGGGTTTGCTGTAGATGGCCTCTATCAGTTTAAGCAATGTCCCTTCTATACCAATTTTCTTAAGTGTTCTGATCATGAAGGGATGCTGGATAATATCAAAAGCTTTTTCTGCATCAAT
Source organism: Galagoides demidoff (assembly GCA_963574575.1). Classification (NCBI taxonomy): domain Eukaryota; kingdom Metazoa; phylum Chordata; class Mammalia; order Primates; family Galagidae; genus Galagoides; species Galagoides demidoff. Next base: position 631 of record CAUYQV010127894.1, read on the forward strand.
TGAGAGAATCATAGGGTCTTTGTTTTTTAATTTGTTTATGTGGTGAATTATGTTTATAGATTTATGTATATTGAACCATTCTTGAGATGCTGGGGTAAAACCCACTTGGTCGTTGTGTATAATTTGTTTGATGTGTTGTTGGATTCTGTTGGTTAGCATCTTGTTGAATATTTTCACATCAATATTCATTATTGATATTAGTCTATAATTTTGTTTTCTTGTTGAGTCTTTTCCTGGTTTGGGTATCAAGGTGATGTTTGGTTCATAGAATGTGTTGGGTAGTATTCCATCTTTTTCAATGTTTTGGAAAAGGTTGTGTAGTATAGGTACTAGTTCCTCTTTAAAGGTTTGGTAGAATTCTGATGTGAAGCCATCTGGTCCCAGGTTCTTCTTTTTAGGGAGATTTTGTATAGTTGACACTATTTCAGAACTTGATATAGGCCTGTTCGACATTTCCACTTCATTCTGGCTAAGTCTTGGGAGGTGAGGTGCTTCCAAGTATTGGTCTATTTCCTTAGATTGTCATATTTTTGGGAATAAAGTTTCTTGTAATATTCATTAAGGATTTTTTGAATTTCTAAGGGGTCTGTTGTTATTTCATCTTTACCATTTCTTATTGATGAGATTAGAGATTTTACTCTTTTGTTCTTGCTTAGGTTGGCCAAAGTTTTATCTATTTTGTTGACCTTTTCAAAAAACCAATTTTTTTTATCTGTTCTATAATCCTTTTATTTTCAATCTCATTTAATTCTGCTCTAATTTTGGTTATTTCTTTTCTTCTGCCGGATTTGGGATTGGAATCTTCTTCCTTTTCCAGTTGCTTGAGATGTCCCATTAAGTTGTTAACTTCATCTCTTTCTATTCTCTTGAGGAAGGCTTGCAATGCTATAAATTTCCGTCTTAGGACTGCCTTTGTGGTATCCCAGAGGTTCTGATAACTCGTGTCTTCATTATTGTTTTGTTCTAAAAATTTGGCAATTTTCTTTTTGATCTTGTCTCTGACACATCGTTCATTCAGCATAAGGTTATTTAGCTTCCACATTTTTGTATGAGTCTGGAGATTACTGTTGTTACTGAGTTCAACTTTTATTCCATGATGGTCTGAGAAGATGCATGGAATAATTTCTATTCTTTTAAATTTACTGAGGTTAGACTTATGACCTAAGCTGTGATTGATTTTGGAGTATGTTCCATGGACTGATGAGAATAATGTGTATTCAGTTTTGTTAGGATGAAATGTTCTGTAGATGTCTGTTAAATACAAAAGTTGAATAGTTAAATTTAAATCTAAATTTCTTTGTTAAGCTTCTTATTGGATGATCTATCCAACACTGCTAGAGGAATGTTAAAATCTCCGACTATGATGGAGCTGGGAGAGATCAAGTTGCTCATGCCTGTTTGAGTGTCTCTTATAAATTGTGGTGCATTCTGGTTGGGTGCATACATATTGATAATTGAGATCTCATCATATTGAGTATTATCCTTAACAAATATAAAGTGGCCATACTTGTCTTTACATAGTTGGTGTAAATCCTATTGTATCTGTGAATAAAATTGCAACACCTGCTTTTTTCTGCGCTCCATTTGCTTGAAATATAGATGACAATCCCTTCACCCTGAGTCTATATTTATCTTTTAAGGTAAGATGAGATTCTTGTATACAAGAGATGTCTGATCTGAGTTTCTGTATCCAATCAGCCAATCTGTGCCTCTTTAGAGGACAATTTAAGCCATTCACATTGATTGAAATTATTGATAAGCCTGATAACATTTTAGGTATCGAGTTGTCTGAAAGTCCAGTGAATATTTTAAATCCTTTTGCCACTATAGAAGTTGAAGTTTGATCAATAGTTTCAGAGTTAGTTTACTTTTGTGGTGGAGGATTGCACTGGTCATTATGAAGAATAGGTCTGAGAATATTCTGGAGAGCTGGTTTAGTTATGGCAAATTTCTTCAACATGTGAATTTCGTTAAGGTATTTAGTTTCAGCTTGGCGCCTGTGGCTCAAGTGGTTAAGGCACCAGTCACATACACCCAAGGTGGTGGGTTCAAATCCAGCCCGGGCCCACCAAAAACAACAATGATGGTTGCAACCCCAAAATAGCTGGGGGTTGTGATGGATGCCTGTGGTCCCAGCTACTTGGGAGGCAGAGGCAGGAGACTCACTTGAGCCCTGGAGTTGGAGGTTGCTGTGAGCTGTGATGCTACAGCACTCTACCCAGGGGGATAGCTTGAGGCTCTGTTTCAAAAAAAAAAAAAGTATTTGGTTTCTCCATCATAGAGAAGAAACTCAGTTTAGCTGGATACAAGATCCTGGGTTGGACGTTATTTTGTTTAGGAGATTAAAAGTCGATGATCATCCTCTTTTAGCCTGAAAGGTTTCAGTCAAGAGATCTGCAGTCATCCTAATACTCTTCCCCTTGTAGGTTATGGTTTTCTTACGTCTGAGTGCTTTCAGAATTTTCTCTTTCATTTTAACTTTAGTGAAGTTAATTATAATGTGCCTGGGGGATGTCTTGTTTGGGTTGAGTCATGCTGGGGTTCTGAAACTATCTGCTATCTGAATTTCAGAATCTCTTGGCATGTCTGGAAAGTTCTCTTTCATAATTTCGTGAAGCAGAGCCTCTGTGTTTCGTGAAACAACTTCATTGCCTTCAGGGATTCCTATAAGACAAATATTAGTTTTCTTCGAATTATCCAAGAGCTTTCTGAGAGAAAGATCTGTTTTTGCTCTCCACTTCTTTTGATCTTTGCGCTCCTGGGCTTGTTCAAAAGCTTTGTTTTCAATGTCAGAGATCCTTTCTTCTGCCTGTTCCACTCTGTTATGGAGGGATTCCACCGTATCTTTCAGATCCTTGAGGGCTGCAACCTCTTGTCTCAGTGTTTCAAAATCTTTGGTCATTTAATCTTTGAAATTGTTGAATTCTTGAGACATCTTTTGAATAATTTCTTGATATATCTTTTGAACAATTTCTTGAAATTCTAATTCCCTCCTTTCTTCCATTCTGTTAATCTTATTTACTATCCAAATTCTGAACTCGATTTCTGACATGTTAGCAATGTATTTACGGATGGGGTCTTCAATTGCATCTGCCCTATTTTTCCTTGGAGGAGTTGATCTACTCTGGTTATTCAAGTTGCCAGAGTTTTTCCACTGATTCTGCCCCATGCTGAGTTTACCGTTTGGAGACTTTAGCAGAACTGTTCAGTCAGTGACTTTTTCTGGTTACCCAGAGAGACAGGGCGTGTCTGTTGTCTTCTCCCAGTTCACGGGCGCTGGGGCGACTGGGGTGCAGCAGAACAGCAGTAGCTACATGGGGGCATGCGTGGCCAGATCAGACCTCATTTGGCCTGCCAGGGCGACCAGGGGGCAGGACACCAGCAGTGGCTGGATCAGTCCTAGTTCAGATCCACTGGGGTGACTGGGGGGCAGGGGAACAGCAGCAGCTGTGCAGGGAATGCACGCAGTTGGGTCAGTCCTAGTTTGGACCCACTGGGGCAATTGGGGGGCAGGGGAGTGGCAGCAGCTGTGCAGGGAACGTGTGCAGCTGGGTCAGTCCTAGTTCACCCGCTGGGGCAACCAGGGGACAGGGGAACTGCAGTTCCTGCTAGATCAGTCCTAGTTCAGCCCTGCCAGGGAAAGGTGGGAGAAGGGGAATGGGGAGGGAAGGACTCCTCTGTGGGACACCCCTGGCTCTATCAAACAGTTCTGGGCCCACCCGGAGCGGTAGACTCCCCTGCCATGACCCTGAGGGTTGCGTGTGGCTCTAGCAAGCAGTTCTGGGCCTGCCCAACATGGGTGTCTGAAATGGGGAACTCCTCTGCTGGCCCCTGTGGTGTGTGCGTGTCTCTAGCAAGCAGTTTTGGGCCTGCCTGGAATGGAGGACTCCTCCACCACTGCCTGCGGGATGTCTGTGGCACTAGAAGCAGTTCTGGGCCTGCCCAGAGCGGGAGCCTGGTTGGGGATCTTCTCTGCTGCCTGAGGGGCGTGCAACTCTAGCAAGCAGTTCTGGGCCCACCCAGAGTCGGGGACTCCTCCACTGCCACCCATGGGGTGCGCCTGGCTCTAGCAAGTAGTTCTGTGTCTGCCCGGAGCTGGAGGCTCCTTTGTGGCCACCTGCCGCCTGCGGGAAGTGTGCAGCTGTAGCAAGCAGTTCTGGGGCCCGCTTTGTACCCATATTTTGTGTTCTTAAATGCTCTTCCTTGGATTTACAGCTTGCCAAACTTTTTTCTGGGCTCAGCTCCCCATCTTTGGCTTTATAGATTCTGATTCCATCCAAAGTTTTTCTTCCTTTGCTCAGGACCTTCTGACAAGGGCTGCTACCAGTTGGCCATCTTCCCAGAATCCCCTGGGCAGCTGGATTCTAAGGAGGAATGTTCTTGTAGGAGCTACAAGGCTTTCTCATAAATTGTGCAATGTTACTCCCATTCTTGTTGCTTACAGCAAGCCAAAACATCTAGATTCAAGGAGGTGAAGAAATAAGCCACTTCCTACTAAGGGAAGGAATTAATGCAGAATTTGCAAATTGTCTATTATGAGGAATGACGAAAACGCAAGAAGCATTAAACTACAGTTCATTAGGTTGGTGGCTACAAAATGGAATTGAATTCAGGTGGCAGCATCAATACTGGTACCTGTTTCAGACTGTTTTAGGGTGGGAATCTTGGCCATATTTCCAGCTTCCCAGCTTCCCTTGGTTTCATCTTTTATTGCCTTCCCATTCACTTTGGAGTTGCAAGATACCCTTTTTAAAAGATACACTTTCTGCTTAATTTAGCCAGAGCCAGCTTCTGTTGTTTACATCTGAGAACACTGACTGATAGCCTGGAATGAGTACAATAGACAAGATATTTTACCAAAGAGGAAATGCACATGGCTACCAAACACCTGAAAAATGAACCAGCTCATTACAAGTAAAACAAAACATATCTAAGTCAAAAAAAAAAGCCAGATACCTTCTTTTGCTTATGAAATACGCAAATTAATATAATCAGAGCTACAAAGAGCACAAGAAGACAAATTTTCTTAGACTGCTGGTGGGGATTGTAAACTGGTCTAACCTTTTTTTCCTGGAGATTATTTGCAATGTGTACCAAGAATCTTAAAATGGGTCATTTCCTTTTTTAGTCACCACCAGGAATATAGTCCAAGCAAATGCTTAGAAATGTGGATAGAAATTGATGCACAAAGATGTTTAGATTAATATCATATTTTAGCAAAAATTGGATACTTGAATGACAGAAGGCAATTAAGGTGTTATGTAATAAAATATGTAGCCATATAAAAAAGGTTTGTAAGGAACTAAATATCTGGAAAAATTTTATGTAATAATATTGAGTGATAACTTATGGATCTGAAAGTAGATGGACAATGACCACCACACAGGATGATCTTGATTAGATAAAAATGGTGCATATTAAATGGTATTAGAAGTACTTGTCTTTGCTGATGTAATTATACATGGCTTTTATTTATATATGTTTTCCTGTACTTTCTAAATAACCTGACCAATATTCTTAGAACTAAAAAATGGCAAGTATGTGGGGCAGATGCCAAATAAACATTTTAAAGAAGATAATACGTACGTAAAGGTAGACGTGATGTACTCCACAACAGGGTAGTAGGCTCTGGGTCTTAAGGGGCCCTGAGGGGGTGGTGTCCTTGCTTCACTGGACCAGCAGGGGGCGCTCCAGCCCAGCGTACCGAGGGTCCCCAGACAGGACGGTTAAGGCTAGGATTCCTGGGGCCAGTTGTAGGGCTGGACTTTTAGGTGCTTTGCTCCTGTCAGTCTGCGTCTCAGGGCTGACCCTTAGACTCATGAGAAAGCCAAGCCAAGCACCGTTGGAACTCAAGGGTCCTTCCTTGTCTCTTTGGGGTGTTTGGCATGCGTGTCCCTTACCCTGAGCCTCACTGTACTGTTTATATTTGGCCTAAAGGTGATTGCAGGAAGGTGCCAGTGGTCACCGCTTAGAGCTCTCAGCGCTAGATGACATGTAAAAGTAAGGGCCTCCTGAAATCCATTGTAACTTTCCCCTAGGAACCCACAAATGTCTGTATGCAAGGCTCCATAGCTTTGAGTTTCTGGGGTCTCATAGAGCTGTCTCACCCAAAGTGACTGACCCTGGGAGACCAGCTCAGGCCACAAACCAGAGAAGCACCATGTGCAGTTAGAACTGTGTTATGAAGTGGCCAGAGGACATTTCTCTGCAGTGGGATGTGTACCTTGAATGTCTGGTACCCCTGCTCACTTAGCCTGCACTTTGGGTGCACACTGCCTTCTGCAGCTGAGGGTGCTGTCTGGGCTGGGCTGCCATTACTGCCTGCCTTAAGCTCCTCCACATCCTCTTCAGACAGATGGTTTTCCTGGGACATCTGTGGACATATCCTCAGGGCTCAGAGCAGTTGTTCTAGGGAGCAGGGAGGCTTTCCTCGGGGAGAATGGGTCAAACTCCAAATAGTGAATATTGCAAAAATGCAGCTGCAGCCCAGCGAGGGGCCACCTGGGCTGCCACTAGGGCACCCACAGTGTGCAATGCCAACCCGCTGTCCGTGCAGAAACTCTGGGTAAGAACTGGGTCCTGGGGCTCGCAGGCTGTGTGCCCCTTACAGCTTGCTTGGTGTGTGTTTGTTGGAGGGGTAAATTGCTAGACAATCCAAGAGAGGTTCAATGAGTTAGAAGAAGAATTTCCTGTCACTTTTAATAGTTTCTTTTCCAACCCTCCTCCTTCCTCACTACCTATCCAGACAGTGTACTTTTGTTTGGCTTTTTTTCCTCTAGTAAGTATAGAAGGCTGTACAACTTTATGCTTTTATGTTTTAGAAAATGAATTACAACCACTTGAAGGAACAGGTTACTTAGGTGAACTGTAAATAAAGAGACTGTATAAACTATAATTCTTAAGGGTACACAGGATCATGGATGGAATTTTAATGGTGAAAAAAAAGCATGGTTTCATCAAAGTAAACTATTTCAGGTACAAAAAGTTAAGTCTCTAATAAGCTTTGTCTGAGTCTGAGTTGATCTTGGAAATTCTTGAGGTACTTTTCAGAGAGTTGTGTACCATGGGCTGAAGCCCAAAAGAGATCGACTCCTTTCTCTTAATACAATTTCCTTGGTTTTTTTAAATGCATTTTTATTTTTTTTGTGTGTGTGAGATATACAATAATGTTCTCCTATTATTAATCCTAAGTTCTTAATCCTAAAATAAATTGCTGTATTATAAATGAGTGCATATGACATTTTATTTGTTTTTGTAAGTTTTGAGGAGAAAAATTTTTTCTCTAAGTAACTTTGTAAATTTTGTTTTTAATTGCTTCCAGGAGGTTAGTATTCATTAATTATTAATTCAGTTCATGAGCAAAATATATTTTCTGTGTGCCTTTTTTCTATAGCAGCGATTATCAACCTGTGGGTCGCGATCCACAGGAACTGTATTAAAGGGCTGCGGCATTAGGAAGGTTGAGAACCACTTTTCTAAAAGAACCTGGCTAGATTGTTTCTGATTCTGAATTTATATAAATAATGGCAATGAATATATTTATCTGAGTAAAAAATTGCATTCTAGAACCTATTTTTCTGGATCATTTTCTATAATTAAAACAATCAGCATTTTCATAATCTGAGATTTATACTAAGGATAATTTAAGGAAATTCCAAAAGTTTTAGTTTTAAAAGTAGTTCAAGAATTATTTTGCTCTACAAGGACAGCTTATACAACTTATGCCTCTAAGCCTAGCTTCTCGTCACGCCTTTTTTAACATACTAGTTTTTTGTTTCAGTCCAAGTTTTAAAAAGTTTACCTTAGAGCCAAAATATTTTGGTAAATGTTTCTCAGTCTAGGGGATATGAGTAGTAGAATTACTTCTTATAATTACTCTTTTGTACTGTTTGAATGTTTTACCAAGTGCATGCACTAGCTTTCTAAAAATTAAATGGAAAAATTTTCAATAATCAAATCAGTAAGATAGTCTATGCCTTTTAGTTTTTTCGTTAACATTCTTGCTCTTTTAATACTCTCAAGGATGGAATTAGACAAATGCACGTGAGAAATTAGAGAAGTGACTTAACTAAAGCATGGCTTTGTGTGCAGATACACCTTTGTTAATTTATTTGGACTGTTGTCTAAATCTAAAATATTTCTGTTTTCAATCTAGAATGACTACATTTATGGTTCACATGTCACTTGATAATAAAAGATCCTTTATGATTCTGAGAAATATTTGCTGTAACTGGTGAAATTATACCTTTTAGATAAGGTGACCAGATTTTAACATTGGTAAAGCGGGACACCATGGGGGGTGGGGTGCCTGACAACAATGCAAACTTTGATAAGCAGTTCTCGATAATCAGTTCTCAACAATTATTTGTTATTATTAAAGTTTAACATTATAAAATTAACAAAAATAATATAAAATGCATATCCTGGCGAAATAGCCACATGGCAGCCGAAAACTGTATATTCCCATCCTGTTCTCCTGTATTCCGTAGCTTGTCCTACATTCTTTCCAAAAATTGGGGCTTTTTAAAAATGCTGCAGGACATTGGACAAATTGTTAAAAATCAGGACTGCCCCGCCAAAAGCAGGACATCTGGTCACCTTACTTTTAGATCATGTAATTCAAACTGTTAGTTAACAATTAGCCCTCATTTTTGTTTGGTTAAGTAACAGTGCTTTTTTACTATAGGTGCTAGAGCAGGGTCTCCATGGCTATGGAATGATCCAGCCAGGGACTGGCATGAGAGGGTTTGATTCTATCTCAATCTGAAATCAGACAAGATGTTTGTTTCCTATTTCTGCTATGCAATGTTGGCAGGGTGTCCTGCCTCTTTCCCTGAAAATTCCTTGTTGTAAAAACGATATTTTGAAAAAATTTTAAAGGAAAAAATTCACAATCTTGCACTTTCATAGAATAGTCTTAGCATTTTTTGTCTGTGTTCTCTTTGCAGTCTTTTTTCATAATTGCACATATTTTTACATAGAGCTGATTATGAGAGGTATGGAATTCCATACTTTATAAATGCCTATTGATTTATAGTTTTTTGTATTGTTACACAGACTTCAGAAACTTCCTCTTTATTGCCTACAAGTTCATCCATTAAATTGTCCCTCAGCCATTTTATTTATTTTATTATTTCATTTTATTTATTTTTTATTTTATTTTATTTTATTTGAGGTGGGGTCTCACTATGTTGCTCAGGCTGGTCTCAAAACACCTGGGCTCAAGCAATCCTCCCACCTCAGCCTCCCAAGTAGCTGGGATTATAGATAAACGTCACCACCCCTGCTCTTCTTTAATCATCTCTTCTACTGTTGGGCATTTGGGCATTTAGGGTTTTTTTCTTTCTTTTCTTTTCTTTTTTTTTTTTTTAAGACAGAGTCTCACTTTGTTGCCCTGGGTAGAGTACTGTGGCATCACAGCTCACAGCAGCCTTCAACTCTTGGTCTTAGGCGATGCTCTTGCCTCAGCCTCTCAAGTAGCTGGGACTACAGGTGCCTGCCACAATGCCTGGCTATTTTTTGGTTGTAGTTTTCACTATTGTTTGGCAGGCCCGGGAAGCAGATTAGAACCTGCTGCTCTGGTGTATGTGGCTGGTGCCCTAGCCACTGAGCTACAGGTGCTGAGCCAGTTTTTCTAATGCCTGCTTTTCAAATCTTGAAATTATCAAATTAAAGGGAACGGGATTTTAGTGGCTTTTGATATGTTACTAAATTCCCTTTCAAATGATTGTGCCAATTTGTTATGCCATTTAAGAATTCAGAAGTGTTATTTTCCAACCATGTGAAGATTATTTTGCAGTTTATTTCCACATAGCCAAATCTCTCCTCTCCAACTAGCAAAAGCACAAGTTCTGAGGGTGAAGTAAGATATATGCATACACTGTGTGTTTGCCTTTACTGCAAAGATCTTAGTTTCAGATATTGAATTCTACAGATATTCTCTCATTGAGAAACAGAGATAACTGACTTAGCTCCAGGCCATGAATCTGGTGTTAGTTCTTATGTGATAGACTGATTAGGTAAGGCTTTTTGCCACAAACTTTGATCAATAAAGTGAAAACTTTTTTTTTCTTTTTGAGACAGAATCTCACTATGTCACACTGGGTAGAGTGCTGTGTCATCACAGCTCACAGCAACCTCAGACTCTTAGACTTAAGCAATTCCCTTGCGTTAGCCTCCCAAGTAGCTGGGACTACAGGCACCCACCACAATGCCTGGATATTTTTTGTTGCTGTTGTTGTTATTGTTGTTTAGCAGGCCCAGGCCAAGTTCCAACCCACCAGCCACTGGTGCATGTGGCTGGCACCCTAACCACTGAGCACGGGCGCTGAGCCAAAACTTTGATTTTCTGTTTCCACGATTGTAGACATCTGTCCAGAAAGAGGGAGTTGGGGGAAGTGCTTTCTGCTGGTCTAATTCTGAATGTGGAGTCAGTAGGAAAGCAGACTTGGGAGCCCTCAGACAGGGAGAAAACAGTCTTGGTTCACACTGTTGGCAGGGCCAGGGAGGTGCAAACAGAATTCTGCTACCATTGCTGGGAGTTGTTCAGGTCACGTTCAACAAGCTTGCAGAGCACGTTCTTCATCATTATTTGTGTGACTGTTCTTCAACATTGTATAGAATGTAGTTAAGTGCTTTATACCCAGTTTTATACTGAGACTTTTTTTTGACTTATTTAGCATCACACAGAAGCAGAACCAGAACGATGTATGAGTCTGTTTTGAAATCCAGTGTTGTTTTTTTGTTTTATTTCCATTTTAAGCTACTTAACTATTTAAAAACATGTCATATGAGGGTAGAGCTCTCTCATTCAGCATGCAAAGCCCAGGTGAAAGGAAAACTAGATCCGTCACCTGGGCAGTTTTGCCCAAAGTTGACACTCAATTTTTTATTTTTATTTATTTATTTATTTTTTGAGACAGAGCCTTAAGCTATCCCCCCTGGGTAGAGTGCCGTGGCATCACAGCTCACAGCAACCTCCAGAATATTAGGAGGTACTTGTGTTTGGTTTACATACCTTGTTTTTGTAGAGATTAAGTCAAAGTTACACAAGTAAGTGTGCCCTTCACCCAGATAGTGTGCACTGTGCCCAATAGGTGTAAATTTGCCCGTTCCCTTCTCCCTCTTCCCCCTGCTTGATTTTCATTGAGACTTACTTCCAAATGTCAACTTAAATGGTGATGGATCAGTTCCAATTTGGTATGGAGCATGTGTGTTTGTTTCTCCAGTCTTGTGATGGTTCATTTAGAAGAGTTGTTTCCAGTTTCCTCCAGGTTGTCCAAAAAGATACTTGGTTGCTTTTTTTTTGTGGCTGAGTCCTACTCCATAGCATGCATATAGGACATTGTATGAATCCATTCATAAATTGGTAGACCCTTGGGTTGTTTCAGAGCAGGGCTTCTTTAAATGTTTTTTTTTTTTTTTTTGGTCTGATAACATTTAAAAAATCTTCTCTAGCAGAATGTTGTTAGACTTCTTTTCATATTAAAGTGGTTATTTCCTTATGATAAATGGCAAATAGTGCTCAAAGAAACGACCTTATCAATTCTTCAGATTGCCATGCAGGGATTATAACATTTGAGATGTGGAATGGGGCCTCACAATTACTCAGCCCAACCCTCTCCTGTTACAGACAGGAAACCGAGGCCTGGGGACTCATGGAAGAGTGTGGTGACCACAGAAGGACTCTGGTCACTGTTTTAATAACTGCATAGTGAACATTGGATGTTTGCTGGTCTTTTACAAAAGGAGAGTGGAGAAGACAAAGGGAAAATACCCTAGTTCAGAAATCAGAAACAAAACATAATTATAATCACGGGAGCACTTAACAAGTGTGAAGTCATTTATAATTTGTAAACTCCTAAACGCACAGAAACATAACATGAATTTGTAAAATAAGGCTTATTTGATCGTTTATGAGCCTTAATTCACAAATACTTTTGCTTCTTTATAGTACTACAGTAATTTGTTGTGAGATTCTGAAGTGATTTCTGACTTATCAGAAGAAAATTGTAAAGAGAGGAAATCAGACCTACTGGCTTTATTTTGCTTCTGTCGTAATCTTTTAAAATTTATCCAATTTAACTAGAATAACTCATTCCTTAAGTAAGGCAGCTAACATTCAGTTTTTTGAGGTTACTTAATAAATTTTGGCAATTTTCTTGGCCTTGTATCAAGTATTTTTTTTTTTTTCATCTTTTACTAAAGAGAAAGGATTTGTGGATTTTGATAACTGCACACAATGGATTTTTTTTTTTTGGACAGTCTCTTCCCCTTGAGTAAAGTGCTGTGGCATCATAGCTCACAGAAACCTCAAACTCCTGGGCTCAGGGCAGCATCTGAGGCTCAAAGGAGTGGGGGTGCAGGCCCCATATACTGGAAGTGGCAGGTTCAAACCTGGCCCTGGCCAAAACTGCAAAAAAAAAAAAAAACAAAAAACTCTTGGGCTCAAGTGATTCTCTTGCCTCAGCCTCCCAACTAGCTGGAACTATAGGCACCTACCACAATGCCTGGCTATTCTTTTTTTTTTTTAGAGACAGGTCTCACTCTTGCTCAAGCTGGTCTAGAATGCCTGAACTCAAGTAATCTACTTGCCTTGGCCTCCCAGAATGCTAGGATTATAGGTGTGAGCCACCACTTACAGCCCACACAATGAATTTTAAATCATCAGGCTTTGATAGAGCCAGGAGGTCAAATGAACAACTTACACTAACATTTATAAAATGCTTTGAATTTGAGAGGCAGGTTGTTGGAAGAAGGAGTCTCTTCACAGAGTGGCCTCTGTGTCACTGATGGATGCCTGAGGATAGGATTTATTGGTTATACTCTGATACGAAGAAATAGCAGTGAAACATTTTGTAAAGCTATGTTCACATCTAGGTTGGTAAAAATAACAAGAGTAGTTACCTTTCCCTAGGTTCTCCTCTACTTAGGTGCTGTCAAGTTGTCACTGTCCTCATGATAGCTTTCAAACAAGTGCTCTTTTGTGATCTTAAAAAATTATAAGTGAGGAAGCTTGTGCCTATAACTATAATTCTAGCATTCTGGGAGGCTGAGGCCGGAGGATTACTTGAGCTCAGGAGTTCGAGACCAGCCTAAGCAAGGGGATGACCTTGTCTCTACTAAAAGTAGAAAAAATTAGCCAGGTGTTGTGGTGGGTGCTTATAGTCCCAGCCACTAAGGAGGCTGAGGCAGGAGGATTGCTTGAGCCCAGGAGTTTGAGGTTGCTGTTAGTGAGGCTGATGCCATGGCACTCTAGGCTTGGGCAACAGATGAGGAAACTGAAGTTCAGTTAGTGTTAGCAAATTGCGCAAGGCCAGACAACCAAGTTGTGGCAGAGATGGATTCAAAGCCAGGTCTGCTTGGCTCTAAAGTCTGGAATCTTTTCATTACACTTCTATTATTATACTAAAGACACTCTGATTAAAATAGTTTTCTGCTTTCTTTGACAATGTATTCCCCAAATCTAACCATTTCATTTCTCTAGACATGCTGGGCAGGGAGTGTGCTTCTAACCAGCCCATGGCTGTGCTGCACCCTCTCTTGCTCACTATTCCTCCTACTTACTCCGCTCACAGTGGGACTACACATGAGCCAGGACATTAAACGGCCCTCTCCTGTGACTTGACTTTACTTTTCCTCTTGGTGCCATAAGGATAAGCTCTGGAGTAACTGAAGAGGGAATCTTAGGAGCAAAGGCTCCCCACCCCCACAAAGTGCACACCAGCCACTTTTGGTTCCTTCACTGTGCTTGAGCAACCTGTGACCTTGACCCTCCTGCCAGCCCCATAGTGAGAAAGGTCTGTTTTCATTTCTTCTTTTGCCAAGCCCATCTGGATAGAGCAGGTGCAAGTCTAGTGCTTAAAATAGAAGCCTTTTTTCCGTGTGACGTGGCACTGTGGAAACCCCCTTGCTGCTTTGCCTGTTGTTCAGATGAATGAGAAGATGAAGACACCTCCTTGTTTATTGTGGCATTTTCTTCATTTCCATGACTTCTTTCGTTTCTCAGTTGACTTTTCCAGTTTCTTCATTTGTAAAACACAAGACTTGTTCTTTGTAAGTTCAAGGGTCCCTCCTGGCTTTGATAGTCTCTGTCTATGTATCTGATTAGGCCTCAGATTTTGTAATTTACCATCTCTGTCTTGTTTCCTTCTCCCAGCAATGTTATTTTAGCAGGAATAGCTGTAACTAAAAATTATTCCCCTATCTGGACAGCCCCATTTGCTCTCTACCAGCAACCCTCTCTAAAGCAGTTGGTAAGCAGCAGTTAAAAACTTAAGTAAGTGCCAACATTTGTGCTTAGGGTCTCAGAGAACAATAGATGATTTAATCTAATATTGGGAAGGATTGTTTCCATGACAACTATTCTTCCTTTTTGCCTTAAAAACTAGAGATTCCTCTGGAGAGTTCTAAATCTTAAGAGACAGGGCATAAAAGGAATGGTATTTATAAAATTTCTCTAGCTTTCTTTTCTGAGAGCCAAAGTCCTGAGCCTCTGTATCCTTCTTTGTAAATTAGGAATAGTAATATTTTCCATGGCGTTATTCTGGGAATTAAGTGAAAGAAAGGGTGTGGCACTGCTTAGCAAGTTCTGGAGAGTATCAGAAAATGCTTGTTAACTTAGGGTCAAAAAATAAGGTTCATTTTCTCTGCTCATGAGTGCTAGCTATGGATTAACTCTGAGACTGAAGAATAAGCTTAAGATGGGTGCTTTGATCTCAAGGAGCTAGCAATATTTTAGATGGGACAAAGTGAATACATATAAAATAATTAGAGAACAGCTTATGTCAGGCTGAATTGAGAAGAAAGAACCCCAAGCAGAGCAGGCAAATTCTCAAATGATAGTCTCCTAGGGGAATTTTTGGTGAGAATGGAGTGCTAGTACAGCTGGCCATCCTGAGAAAAAGTCAAGACCACAGGTTATGGATTGCAACAATGAGGCAAAGACTAATTAAGTAAATTAGGTACTGTTGGTAAGAAAGAATGCTATGGTGTACATCATTCAAAATGATCAATATAATGTATAATTGGGAAAAGAAGTGCAATGATATAACAGGAAGTGAAAGAAGTTGAACACAAAATTGTAGTAAGGGTGTGAATGACTGGCTATGTGTGGAGACGCGGAGGTCAATGTTAGAAAAGAATACGATGTGACAAATTAATGTATGTGTTAGGGTTATGGATTTATGGATGAATTTCCAAACTATTTCTTTTATTAGGCTTTCACTTTTAATAAATAACATAGGCCAAACAGTTTGAATAATTTCACATGGAACGACGATTTGGATAATATACTAACCTCTGGGTGAAAGCTCCATCCTTCTCTGGGGCAAGACGTCTTCTTCTCTGTTCTTCATTGTGACCTCTACCTTGAATGACTCAATATTTTAAGAGAAAACAGTGCAACAAATCCAGCAGGTGATGAAATCCTCTCCCCAACAGTAACATTTCTGTGGCTATTCTTTCTCAAATTCCCTACAATCTGACACCGAATCCAAATGAAGGGAGAAGTTCTGGGAGCTCCAGTGATAGCTGCCTCAAGGATTTGTCCTGCTACTTCTTTGGGAAATACCTGGTTCTCCCAAGGATTGGTCAGCTCTAATGGAGGCACTCGTCCTTTTAAGAAAAAGCAGTGTCCACAGCCAACTTCGCAAATGGATAGTTCAGGAGGTGATTTACCTTTTTTTGAAAATGAAAACCTTCATTTTCAAAAAATCTCCCTATGAACTTTCCTTAAAAATGTTTTGACTTTCCTGGAACACATGGACTCTGTGCAGTAACAGCTCTGTAGGTAGTAGCATATTTAGGGCAGAGCTTGAGTAGGTGGGCTCTTGTTAAGGGAAATAATCTGAGGAGAAGCAATACAACTGTGACCCTCGGTGGTCTTCCAGATTTCAATATTATTCCAGTCATGTCAGTTCAACCTTGTGCAAGTCAATCCAATGCCAATTAGCCGAATCTAACCAGTCCAAGAAATACTGGGGTGTTTTGCCAAAGAATCTAAGGATCAAATCATTTTCCTCTGAATTAGAAGTTAAAGTGAGATGGTTCTTGTCTTCTAGTCTTCCTGCCTGAGGCCCTTTCTTTCTCCACGTGCCAACATCTCAAGGCCTGCTTGTCTAGGTCTGCTTGAGAATACAGAGTATAGGAAGGCGACTGGAGGGAGAGCCTTGAGTCTTAGCTGGAATTCTTGGTTCAACTTCAACTAGTAATAGTGTTTAACAGGTCAATCAACAACTTCAAGCCTCAGTCTCCCTATTTGTAAAAATAAAGAGATTAACCTGGTTTTTTTTGAACCACTTTTTTCTACTTCTTATAGTCTATGAACTTATCTTCAGCTCTTTTGTCCAATATTTTATAAAATTAATTCTAATCTAGCCCCAATCACTCTGTTACTTTTAGTTGGCTCTTTTCAGAGCATTAGTACCTAATTTGTATTATAACTTTTCTTCGTACCCTAAAGAATTTTTTTGGCAAAGTTGGCATTTTTTCTTTCTTTCTTTTTTCCTTTTCGTTTTTAACAGACTCCTTGAGGCTAGGTGTTGTGATATTCATGTGCTTCTATTTCCTCACTAGACTCTGCATTCTCAGGACCCTTGTCAAAACAACATTATTTCTTGGTGATTCTATCCTTTCTTTAGACTATTCTCATTTTCATAACGTGGTTATATCCCAAGAGTAAAAAATTATCAACATTTTAAATAAACTCTGGAATTCTTATAGAGCTAATATTTCTTTTTGAGTCAAGGTTGGAAATAATTTCACACAGAAGTTTTTTTATAAAACAAATTTATTCTTATAAGAACATGAGTGGAGGTATTTGACAAATTTTCTGGAAAGAGACATACAAAAGATTTTTTTTCCAGTTATGAAAGAGCAATAATTCTAAGCTACTCAGAGAAAATATGTAGCATTTCTTCTCCTGGTCAACTCAATGAACTTTTACCTGTGGTCAAATCACTCTACTCCAAAGTGGATCAGTCCTCTTGATTCTGTAGGGATCACAGAATGTACACAGCAGTGGTGAGAGTAGCTATAGTGCTAGGAAGGGGGAAGTGTTGTGAAGTGGGATTAGATTATCTAGATTATCATGAGAATGAAAATTTACTGCTAGCTGGCTGGCTCAAAAGGTGCAATGTCCTGTGTCTACATGAAACATTCTTGAGAACTCAGGGCATCACAGAGCTGGTATGCTGCATGAGGCCAGCAGAAGCATAAACAAACCAGTCCTTGAAGTCACTATCCACCATATAGAAAGTGGATTACAAGTGCAGCAGGACTCTTCAGGGAGGCCTTGACCAGTGGGTCCAATGGTGATGTTCCAGGAGGATGGTTGTGTGCAGCAAAGAGGCTCAAATTCAGAGGAAGTATATCTGAGGTAACCTTTTCACTCGGGCAAGTCTTGATATTTTTGGTCCTGTTTATTCACCTGTAAACTGGATTTGTAATGTCACACTCTGCGAGTCAGTGCATTCAAAAAACAAACAAACACTATTCACACACAGAAAAACAACCCCACAATATAATCATCAATTCATTTATGTAATCATCAACAGTTCATTTGATTTTTCAACAAATGCTTCTGTAACCAAGGTGCTGTGCTTTGTGCTAAACACTGCAATGAGTATAAAACTGAGTAAAGATCAATTTGTAAAAATTCTAGTTCAGATTTTCAATAAATAGTAGGTGAATCATAAATTGAAGTATGGAAGTAAAGAGTAACTTACTATAAATCCCCTAGCTACTATTTGGACCTTCAAATGTTCTGGTACAGTTTCTAAGAAGAACAGTACCAGTTTCTATATGACAGACAAAAGGCCTGGCCTTTTAGGAGGTTATATTTTGCCAGGAAATAAAGACAGAGATGCTTAGAACTTACACAAATCAATATATCAATGTAGTGACTACAGTGATGTGGGGAATCAAAGAGAGAGTGAACTTTGGGTGAAATCAAGAGAGTTTTTCAGATGGTCTTTTAGGGGAGGTAGGATTTCCTTAGGTCAGCTGGAAAGAGAATCAAGCTTTCATGGTTCAGATGTACCTGCAGGTAAATGACTCATAAGAGTTACGAAGCTACCCACTTTGATAGTGTTACACATGATACACTACTTTTGTCTCATTATTTTGGTGTGTGTCATGAATCTGACAACATGGTGACAACGCTGTTTGCCATTGTCTATCAGATGATCCTAATGAAAATATAAGTTTTAGGAACTTACTTAATTTTACTTATCAACTTATACTATAGATTATAGTATTTGAAAGAAGTATAATTTTTTTCTTCTGTAATAATTGGGAATTACTGTATTTCTGAGCAACAATGCTCAGGTTGAGACTGAGGGTGGAGAGAGCCAGCTGCAGAAGGTGGGATGCAGTCTAGACAGGAGCATGTCTGTGGCCACGTGTGCATGTCAGAGTGGGGCTGGGGAGGACTGGATTGTGTCACTTTTCGCATATGTCTATTTAGTGTCTACTGTTTCAAGGATTTTTGGTTTTGTACCCAATTTAGGAGGTCTTGTCTGTGTCCTCAAATGCTGATAGTCTTACGAGTGTGATTGGAGTGAGGGGCAGGAACCTGAAGACAAGCTCACATAAAGGCAGAGAGCCTCAGAACCTTCTAGTCCATTGGCTGTAATAGCTACCTTCTCTATAGCTGCACTTTGAGGAAATCTTTCCATCTCTGGGTGGACTTCTTTGGTTGATAGAGTCAATGGAGATTCTTTGATAAGAATTATGCCATCTAGAAATAGAGTCTTGGGATAGTGAGTGGCAGATCAGCTGATGGACATCTCAACCCACAGCAATTCTCCTAATTCCTCAGCCAGGACACTCTCTGTTAGAGAATTCTTCTCGGGGCCTACTGGTCTCTTTCTATTTCCTATCATTCTGAACATTCCTATTGCTATTATCTTTATCTTTCTGTCAGCTCTCTTCCTTGTTCACGCCCTTCTAATCCTTTTGAAAGTTTACTTCCATTGTACACACATGGAATTAAATTATAAGCATTAATTTGTTAAATAAAATGCTGCACATGAATACGCTCACACCCATGGAATATTTTCTATTTCTTAATAAAACAAAGAAAAGAGAGAATTTGGAGGAACGCAGAGGACTAGGCAGATTATTTGTTTGGGTCAGTGATCCTTAATCCAGAATTTCCTCATGTAGATGACCAAAGAATATAAACACTGGGGGTCAGGCATGGTGGCTCAAGCCTGTAGTCTTAGCACTCTGTGAGGCCGAGTCAGGTAGATCACTTGTGCTCAGGAGTTCAATACCAGCCTGAGCAAGAGTGAGACACCATCTCTAAAAGTGGTGTGGTGTTGTGGCAGGCAACTGTAGTCCCAGCTACTCAGGAAGCTGATGCCAGAGGATTGCTTTTGGCCAAGAGTTGGAGGTTGCTGTGAGCTATGATGTGCTCACATTTCTTATGTGAGCATAAGAAAATAAGTAGGCAAACAATGTCAGGAATCAAAATATACTCAACCCAATCTCTTATGACCCTGGCTTCACTATACTGAGGCACTCTACTAAGGGCAACAGAGTGAGGCTGTGTCTCAAAAAAAAAAAAAAAAAGAAAGAAAGAAAGAAAGAAGGAAAATACACATTGGAAGCCCTATATATGGATCTGTAACAGCACAGTGGAGGGTACAGTGAAAATGGAACGGGAGTGGGTAGCAGGGCCTTCTCATTGTAGTCCGGTCCAGGGAGCAGATTTGAGCTTTGACTTAGTAAATGTGGCTCTGGAAGGGCTCAACGCAAGTGTTTGTAGATGATGGTCAGGCCCTCGAGGACAGGGGCTGCCATGTCTCTTCTTCTTTGTGCACCTTCCCTCATCTGCCTCCCAAACTATAGCCATGAACCAGTGCACGTAAGTGTTCCTCAGTAGGATGAAAGAACTCTGGGATACATGTGGGGCCAGGGTTGTTAGAGACTGGGTTGAGTATATTTTGATTCCTGACATTGTTTACTTACTTATTTTCTTATGCTCCTTTATCTATGATGTTTTTTCCTTGCTATTTGTCTCTTTGCATAATGAAGGGGGAAAGGATAGGTCCAGTCCTTAGAGGACTTCACTGGGAATGCCATCATTTACCTGACCACAAGCCAAGTAGGCAGGAAGGCAGGTCTCAATTGTCATACAGCTCAAGATGATTTTGTGATGTTGTAGAATCCAGAGACTCTTTTCACAGAAAGATACAACACACACCCTTATCTCACTGCCCTCCTGGCTTGGAAGCTGGAGGGTTGAGTCACTTTAAATTACATACTAATGAGTGGTGCTGATGATCCATGTGTCTTTGTTTTCAGTATGAAATACTAGTTTTTTGAGTAATGCACCTTCCATCTTAGTCCTGTGACATTTTGTAAGTTGCATTATGGCATCAGGCAGGATGGACTGTAAAGAAATAAATTATACTGACCTGGATCCTTAGCCCTGTGGGTGAGGTACAGTATCTTCAAATAGTGTGTATGTTGTGGCTCTGTGTCTTCATTTTTTAGATCAAGAGTTTTTTTTCTCTCTTTTTTTTTTTGGCTGTTTTTGGCTGGGTTTGGCTGGGTTTGGCTGGGTTTGAACCCACCACTTCTTGCAAATGGGGCCGGTGCCCTACTCCTTTGAGCCACAGGCACTACCCGAGAGATTTTTCTCACCCTTACATGCCAACTAGATAAGGATGAACAGAAAGACTGTAGTGTGTTCTTGCATATTGGAGGAAACAAAGATTTCAAGTTAAGAACGCATATCTCCTGAGTTCAGCCATAAACCCCCCAAAACTTGTTAATAACTGAGAACATGAAAAGATCATGGCTTGAGTACATACTCTGCATTGTGCCCTCTACTAAATGGATTATACACAATATTTCATTATTGCTCAGAGATGTTGAGATCAAGGTTTTATTTTTATTGCTTCTTTATAAACAAAGAAGCCAAGACTAAGAGGGGGTAAATAAATTTATAAGTGATGGATTCCCATGGGAGAGCTCACTAACCCATGGCTTCCCAATCAAAAACTAGAGCATTGGAATAACTCTTGTGAAGATACCTTGGTGTTAACATAATTTGCAGGTTGGCTAATATTTAGACAGAAGATATAGAAGATATGCACCTTCTCTGACTTCCCACATTTGGTGGGTGCTCCTCCTGTGTGCTTCCATACAGCTCTTGAGACACCCTACCCCCACCCCAATTGCTCTGTGTTGCAATTTCTAATTACTTATTTCCACACTAGGTGGGGAGCTTCTTAAGGTTGAGAGCTCTGTCTTGTCTGCCATGTTATCTGTAGAATTTAGTATAGAGCTAGGCACATGGAGATGCCAGTAATTCCATGAAATGAGTGAAAGTGGGCATCTATATAGCCAAGCATATGAACAAGTTTTTCCTATAGTTAGTGTTTGGTGCAAAAGGGCCAACAACTAGCCATGTGACTTGAGGAAGGACCAACAGATCGGGGAATGGATATGTGGATGGGTATATGCAGGGTGGAAAGGAAATGCAACAGAAGAGAATGCTTCTGTCATGGGCTTAGGAAGTTTACTGAAATATATTCTGCAATATTAATATATATAGTTTATCCTTCTCCTTCCTAGCCTCTCATCCCTGAAATGACCAAACTTTTTAACATAAACTGTTTCTTGCTGCTGTCAAATACTTCCAGGGCCTCTCTGGGCCACATGAAACACCTGCTTGCTCACAGCCTCCTTCTCACATGCAATTTATGTGGGTCCCATTACCATATCAGACCCCTTAGAGGACACTGACTAGTCTAGGCTGATTTTCCCATGAGGAGACTCCTAGGACTGGAGATGAGGCAGTGGACTTTGGTAAGGTGATGTCAAGCAAACTTGGGGTTGGTGTCACTTCCACCTAGTGATAGACATAACCTTAGGCCAGGTGCTGTGGGGCCCCAGGTGCATGGGGGCTTAGGAACTTCTGAAAGGGTTTGGAGCTCTCCACCCAGCCTGCTGGAGGAGGATGGGCGTGAAAGCAACAGATGTGCTCAAGGTTCTGTTTTCAGTTCCCCAAAGCATCTTCTCCTTGACCAAAGCAGTATGACCGTTAGTATGACAGTTTCTATCTTGGTCTCTGGGACTCTCCCTCATAAGGTAGTGTTACTTTTTTTGATCTTTTTAGGCAAGTCACCATGAAACTCAGTAATAACCAAACTGGGGTGGAGATGGCTGGGGGCCTGGTTAGGGCCTGAGTACTGGGATAATGATGGTAGATGTTGGGGTACCCAGAAGGACCTTTGGCTAATGAGTTATTTTTCTAAAACAGACCAACATTCCTCCGAGTTGTCTTAGGCCTGGTTGACACTCCATTTTTGCAGTGGTTCACTGTTTCTTCCCTTGAGATGTTTACAATTAGCTCTTTATTGCACCTAATAAAATAAAAACAGAATGCAGACCTCAAATTTCAAATCTTTCTCTAGTGATAGGGTCGAGTCACTCAATGACCACTCTAGATTCTCCTCACCTGTTAAATGAGAGATGTTATTTCCAAGCTCCTTTCTTACTTTAAGACTCACCAATACTTTGTGCCTGAAAATGGCAACCATGAATAGTAGTTATTGAGGGACCAGAGCTGTATTTTAGAGTGAGGGCTGTTGATAAGGCTGCCTGAGCTTGAATCCTGGTTTGCAGACTAACTGATTGTATGATCTTGGATGTCGTATTTATTTTTTTAAGTCTTAGTTTCCTTAACTGTAAAAAGGAGGTAATACAAGCTGGGCCAGGGACCCCATTCTGTTGGAGGATTTGGTGACATGATGCTTGTCAGCATTGAAAACTGTTACAAGTTCTGATGTGCTAAGCTGCCAGCAGGTTCTTGGATGTTCTCCTCTATGCCTATTTGTTTCCCATTTTGATCATCAATATTTCATTCCTTTTTTGTAGGTTGAGGGCTCTTTCCTCATTTGTTCTTGAACCCATGGTGAAATTAAAAGCTTGTGTGTTTTCTTGAGAAGGAGTCATAGACAGGGAAGGGCCTTATTCACCATCCAGTATGTTAAAGATTAGTTGTAAAGGAGCTGACCGAGGCCTAGCTGTCACTATTATAAACCAACATTATTAAAAACCTACACAGAACGTACCATGTGCAAAACTATGGAAAAGCATGGATGTTTGAGCTTGACAACCCTGGTTTCAGTTGTGATTCTGTCTTACTAGCTCTGTAGTTTTTAATGAGTTCCCCAAACTTTTTTAGCCTTAGTTTCATCGTCTATGAAGCAGGCTACTGCAAGACACCTTAGTGTGTGGTGTGAGGGGCGTAGAGATGTCAGTGCTGGCAGATGTCTCCCCACTCCACTGCCCCCTTCTCTATGCCATCCCTTTTCTTACTCTGTTCAGAGAATCTTGCTGAACACAAAAGGTTCCAGCCACAGTTGGGAGACAGAACCTTACCATAAAGAGAAAAAGAATTGCATGGTAGGAGATTAGGGGCTGCTTGAAACCTGAGAAGGGATTGGGAGGTGAATGGAAGAAATGATAAAAGATGTTGGGGACAGACAGGGAACAGAGAAAGAGGGAGGGAGAAGGGAGGACATTGTGTATCCCGAGACAATGGGGAAAGTGTAAGAGGAAGGAGAAAGAGGAGAGGAAGGGTGGAAGGTAAGATAAAAAAATCAGAGAAGTAAGATGTCTCTGAACAGCAGGGGTGTCTGCTGGGGTATCTATGGGGGGGGAGATTTTCAGGGAAGGAGCCAGCAAGTGGATCCCCAGGGAGAGGAACCAGTGGGTGGTAAGGAGTCCCTCCTGTGAGAATCACTCTTCTGCTCCATCTTCTTTTTCCTTAGTGTTGTCCTACCTAGACTAGAGCCTTCCTTTGCTTGCTTCAATCTACAAGGTCTTCCTGAATTTTTAACCCTATACAATCTCAGCAATACACATTGGAGAAGTCACACACAATTCCCAGCCCATCTGTGGACCTCTCTGCATCAATACTCTGGACACTCCCTTCTCTTCTGTTTCTATGGGTGAACCCTCTATGATCCTAGCTAAGGGTAGCACCTCCACCTTTATCCACCCTGTTCACTGACTCAGGGACATCGCTCCAGCCATTTTCTCCTCTCTCTCCTACAGCACCAGATTTGCCCTCTCTCCTGCATCATTCTCATCAGCATTTAAAAGTGCTGTCATTTCTCTTGATTAACAACTACAGATCCAAAAATGAGAGAAAAACACAATTAAATTCAAGAAAGAGGAATGAGGTTTGGTAAATTCCCACCTAATGGGTATAATGTAGGGGAATATAGCAGACTTCCTGGGCGAAGGACTCAACTACAACTTGAACTTTAGCTTACAAATGCAAACAAAGTAACCTAATCATATGTACCTTGATATTAACCCCAAATTTAAAAAAAGTGCTAATACTTGTCTTGATTTGAAACATACCCTCTGTAGATCCCATTTATCCCATAAGTTACTGCCTCATTTCTCTCCTTCCCCTTTCTGGTTCTCTTCTTGAAACAATTGTCCTGCTATCTGTCTCCAGTTTCTTTGATCCCATTCTTTTAGGACCCATTCTGATCTTACTTTTGCCCCTGCCATTCATTGAGTGAGCCCTCACAGGGGTAAATCCAATGGCCCATTCAATTTCTTAATTTTAGTTGACTTGTCATTAGCAATTGACGTAGTCAGTTTTTTCCTCTTTGTTGCATTTCTTCTCTTGGTTCCTTGGGCAACAACTCTTTTGACTTTTCTTCTTATTCTCTAGCCAATCCGTCTCAATCTTCTTTTGTGATTCCTCCTCATCTTACCAACTTCATAACATTGAGCAGTCCAGCTCAGTGATTGGATTCCTCTATCCATATTCACTTGCTAGGTGCTCTCTGCCAGTCTGATGGCTTTTTACAACATCTGTATGGGAGTGACATCACAATTATGTCTCCAGCATTGACCTCTCTCTTCTGAATTCCAGACCCTTATAGGTTGTCCACCTGACATTTCTCCCTGAATGTCTGACAGATATTTTAGACGTAATGTGTTCAAAACAGAGCTCTAGAATCTTCAGTAGTCAAGGCAGCATCTATAGGAATAACTATGGAATGAAATAGCTTACGAGTAGACCCAACTTATGACAATTAAGTTTGCGAACTTGCCACTGTGTGCTTATGTTGGCAGCATACAAACAACTTAGTAAGGTTTCGTAACCTTGGTATACCAGTGTCTCAGAGCTTTGTTCATATCAACATGTGGCAGTATCTTGCTGAGTGGTGTTCATTATTGTTGTTGCATATTATTGTGTGCTGATGTGAGAATGTCAGAGCTTGAAATAGAGTAACAAACACATTTGTAAATATTTTGTTAAACTTGGAAAGTGTGGAAGTGAAATCAGGGATATATTAGTCCAAGTTTCTGAGGATAATGCTGTGAAGAAAATGGCAGTGTAAAAATGGAGCAAACATTTTTCTGAGGGAAAGAAAGTGTCACTGATGAAAAGAGGTCAGGGCTTCCAGTAATGGGCAGAACTTATGAAAACATTGGAAAAATTCATTGCATTGTGTGTCAAAATTGCCGGCTGACTATGACAAGCATAGCAGACCAAGTAAACATAGAGAAATAGGAAAATGTTAACTGACAATCTTGGCCAACTACTTATAGGTCTTACATCATGACTGCACCAGCTTACATGGCACTGTCTGTGAAGGAGTTTTTAGGTAGTAAACAAATAACTGTATTAGAACACCTTCCAAGCTCACCTGATCTGACCCCCAATGACTTTTTTCTTTTCCTGAAATAAAGGAAATATTGAATGGAAGACATTTTGATGACATTGAGGAAATCAAGGATAATATGACAACAGCTTTGATGGCTATTCCAGAAAGAGAGTTCCAAAATTGTTTTGCAGGGTGGACTAGGCACTGGCATGAGTTCATAGCTTCCCAAAGGGGTACTTCAAAGTGATCATAGTGATGTCCAGTAATGAGGTATGTAGAACTTTTCCTAGGATGAGTTCATTCCTGGTATGACAATTAAATTTTTAATTTTTTTTCTTTTTTTTGAGACAGAGTCTCAAGCTGTGGCCCTGAGTAGAGTACTGGTGTCACAGCTCACAGCAACCTCAAACTCTTGCCCCAGCCTCCCAAGTAGCTGGGATTACACTTGACTGCCACAATGCTTGGCTATTTTAGTTGTTATTGTTGTTGTTGCAGTTGTCATTGTTGTTTTAGCTGGCTTGAGCCAGGTTTGAACCTGCCAGCCTTGGTGTATGTGGCTGGCACCCTACCCACTGAGCTATGGGCGCCGACAAGACCTGGTATATTTTCTTTTCTTTTTTTTTTGAGACAGAGCCTCAAGCTGTCACCCTGGGTAGAGTGCTATGGCATTATATCTCACAACAACCTCCAACTCCTGGGCTCAAGCCATTTTCCTGCCTCCACCTCCCCAGTAGCCGGGATTACAGGCACCTGCCATAATGCCCAGTTATTTTTTGGTTGCAGCCCAAATCATTGTCATTTGGCAGGCCCAGGCTGGATTCGAACCCACCAGCTCAGGTGTATGTGGCTGGTGCCTTAGCCGCTTGAGTCACAGGCACCAAGCCGACCTGGTATATTTTCAATTGATTTTTGACAAAAGTCCCAAAGCAATCTAACGAGGAAAGGAAAGTTTTCTTAAACAGGGCTAGAACAGCTGTATACCCATATGGGAAAACAAACAAACAAACAAAAACCCCTGACTCTTATACTATGCACACAAATGAATTCCAAAGGGATCAAATTTGAGCTCCTGGTATTTTCTTTTAAACCTATGCCTTTGATAGGCTTCTCATTTCATTTAAGGCAAATCTAGCCTGCTAAATTTGTTCAGGACGAAAACCCAGGATGCCCTGTTGAATCCTCTCCGCCCACACCCTCACTGTGAGTCACCATGAGACTACTTTCAAAGTAGCTGTGTTGCATGGATTATTGTGGCAGGCTTCTAACTGGGGCTTCTACCTTCATCCCACCCCTGATGGTTTATTCTTATCAGATCGCCTAGGGAAGTCCTGTGTATATATGAGACATATAAGTCAGATGACATTATTCTTATGCTCAATCCCTGACATCCTTTGTCTCACTTGGCAAAAGAAGTGCTTCCTGTGACACACGAGGCTCTCTCAACCTCCCTCTCCATACCCCTGGCTGTTCGCAGGCACACACAGCCACCCCAGGACTTTTCATTGCTGTACCCGCTGTGCTCTTGTCCACTTGTTCACATGGTTCACATACCCACTTAGGTCTTTACCTAAATATTTCCTTCTCAGAGATGTCTTTCCTGGTAATCCTGTTGAAACTTATAGCTCTCTTCTAATAATTCCTGCCCTCTTTCCCTGCTTTAATACTTTCTTTAGTACTTTCCACTAAGATTATATATATAAATACATAATATATATAATCTTAAATTAGAGAGAGGGAGAGAGAGTTGCTTGGTTGCCTGTGCTGTGGTGTCAGCCGAGCTCACAGCAACCTCAAACTCCTGAATTCAAGTGATTCTCCTGCATCAGCCTCCCCAGCAGCTGGGACTATAGGCATGCACCACAACTCTTGGCTATTTTTTTTTCCTATTTGTAGTAGAGATGGGGGTCTCACTCTTGCTCAGCCTGGTCTCAAACTCCTGAGGTCAAGCAATCCTCCCACCTCAGTCTGCCTCTCAGAGTGCTAGGATTATAGACCTGAGCCATCATGCCCAGCCTAAGATAATATATTTTTATTTATTAATCTTATTTATTATTTATCTCTCCAGCTAAACTATAAGCTCCATGAGGGAAGGAGATTTTACCCCAGCATCAAATACAATGTCTGGCACATGTCAGGCATTTAATAAATACTTATTAAATGAAAGAATAAATTGGAATTTGGGTCCACAGACTATTAATAAGTTTCCCATTTCCTCCAACTGTGGTCCTGTTGGATGCTACTGTTTCATGGGGCTAGTTCAATTTCCTTGTTCAGCATTTGACTGTGTAATTAGGCTGTAAGAGCATTAGTGGCAAGGACTGTGGATTTTATCTCAGACCACTTTATATCCTCCACTATTGCTAACATCATGAGGGACACTTGAAAATGGCTTCCCTCTCTTTTTTTTTTTTTGCAGTTTTTGGCTGGGGCTAGGCTTGAACCCACCACCTTCAGCATATGGGGCTAGAGCCCTATTCCTTTGAGCCACAGGCACCGCCCAAAATGGCTTCCCTCTTTCCAATTCCTACATCGTGTCATACCATGTAAATAACATGAGTATTTATAAATATATGAAATCAGTCTCCTTCTCACTTTCTACAAAATACTTCATACCTTAGAAATGCTTTATTACTAGTATGTTCATATTCTTGGGCAGCTACGTAATTATGGCTTTCATTGTCATAATGTCTCTGCCCACATTTGTAAAAGTATTGAGAACATTTTCTGGAGGGTAATTGACTAGAAGTCTATAGAGGGGCAAGAAGGAATGAATGGTAAACTAACTGCTGGGATATACAAGCTCAGCTTTTCAGTAGCTGAATAATCTGCAGGAAGTATCTCTTTGCCAGTTTTCTCATCTGTACAATGAGGGGGTTGAACTAGAAAAAGTCCTGTCATTAATTCTTATTGTAATCATTGGGAAGGTACTGTGTGTGAGTCCAGGCAATTCTTTTATGTTTTCATGGACTAGCTTAATGTCAAGATCCTAAACCCTTTTTTGTAAAGCTTTGGATACATTTGGTAGAAATGTAAAGCATGCCGCCTATAGATGAAAATGTTTTTAGTAGCCACCTTGTAAAAGTAAAAAGAAACCTGTGAAATTAATTTTGATAACATTTGCTTTATGAAATTTCAGCATGTAATAAATATAAAAATTATTGGGATATTTTATATTTAGTTGTTGTACTAAATCTTCAAAATTTGGTATAGTTTTATATTTACAGCCCATCTCCATGTGGACTAACCTCATCTCCAGAGCTCAAAAGCCATGTATTGCCAGTGGTAGTCATATTAGACACACAAGAGTAGAACATATGTGAGTTAAGGCCAAGGTTCAGCCATTTTGGGGTTGAAAGAGTTATGATTAAAGAATGAGTTCAAGGAGGAAATCAAACAATAGCCAAATTTCATTGAGCTACTCTTTCTATTACTTATGAAGACTGACATTTATGGATACCTTAGTACATACTAGACTGGGTTCTTACAAGTTAGCAAGAATTATTTCATTTGAAATAATTCCAGAAATCTGATAAATAAGACATTCCCTATTCTCTAGTTAAGAAAACCAAAGTACCAAAGTCAAGTAACCTCTATCGTGACATGTGAGTGTATGTTTTCACACAATTATATACAAATGATGATGTAGAAGAAACAGCCCAATCATTTATCTATTTCATTTTTTCCAGACTTGTGGTATGGCTGACTTGAGAGGGCTACAGCGTCCCTGGCCTGTGTCCTAGTCACTTAGGCTTGGGTCTTCTGGTGGACACTCTTGTCACCAATTTAGTTTAGTAAAATGTTAGGTCTAATCCTGGTAACTTATAAAAATCCTCCTATTCCTTCCCCAGCATAGGTGCTATGGTCAAGCGGCCCCTTCTATAGAAATATGAAAAGGCCTGACATGTATATGAGCTCACTGAGGGCCCAGATTTCAACAGAGAACAAAGAGAGCTGTTAGGCTGAAAGAACATGGTTGAAGAGTTAGGTCTTGGAGTTGTCATTACCTGGAACAAGGCAGAGTGTGAAAAGCAAATACTCAAAACAAACACTTCTCTGGGCTTCCTCTTTCCTTTTCCTGTTTGATTTCTTATCCTCCATCCATCAGCCTTTGCTTTCTCTTTCTCTTCCTTGATTTACCGCTCTTTTCCCAATTTCTTTCTCTCCATCTGTATGGAGGAAAATTCTTTATGCATCCTCTTTTCTCTGAAATAATATGTTTAACTGGGTTATGTATGCTCAACTTGCTCAGGGACTTATGGGAGCAAAGGTATTAGTGTCAACTCTAAGCAATGTGACTAATTCTGAAAAAATTTCCTCTTTATAGAAAAAAAGAATTGAAACATTGAAATGGGAAGCTACAGTCCATTTTTGGAGCCATAGAGGATCTCATTCTGATGGAAAAGCACTGTGAGGTCACCTGTGCAGCTCTTGGTCTTACACACAGGGTAACACAGGAATTGTACACCTAGGGGTCCTTGGTCAGCATAAGTGGCCGATAGGTCACCTTGATTCTTGGGTGATTGTTGGTGGATGATAGGAGGGAAAAAGGAGGTGGGGGGTTAGCAGTTGGACTGCTCTCATCTTGTGACACTGAACATTAAACATTCTAACTGAAAAGCACATAGTCCCTCTTAATGGTTGCTTCTAACATAATTATAACACAGTATTCAAACCAAGAATTTGAACTTAACACTATGTACATGCTTCTGTGTCATTTTATTACATGTCTAGATGTAGGTACCCACCACTGCCATCAAGGTACAGAAGTATTCCATTACCAAAAAGATCTGCCTTGTGATACTTTCTTTGTAGTCCCATCAACTTTCCTAGGATTACAAATGCTATGTGATCATTTGAGGTTGACTTTTTCCACTAAGTACAACATCCTGCACAGTTACCCACACTGTTGCATGCATCAATGCTTTGCTCCTTTTTATTGCTTTATAGTATTCCATGGTGCAGATGTATCACAATTTGTTTGACCAGTGACTTATACAGGAATGAATTGGTTCTTTCCAGTTTTCAGCTATTACTAATAAAACTACTGCTATGCACAATCATGTATTGATGTTTGTGTGGACGTAAGTCCTCATTTCTTGGGGGTAAATTCCCAGGAGTATAATTGTTGGGTCACATAACAGATATATTTTGTTTAGTTTTCTTTTAAAAACTGACAAACTACTATATTTTCTGGAGTAGCCATACCATTGTATGTTCCCACCACCAATGTATGAATGATCTGTCTTTACTACATGCTCACCAACATTTCAGTATGACCTCATTTTAACTTGATTCCACTTGCAAAGACCTTATGTCCAAACAAGGTCATGTTTATGAAGTTGAGTATGTCTTTTTGACAGACACAATTTCAACCCACAATACTTACCTTTGCTTGGGTCATGGTGGGTCTGATTTGAGAGTATTGCCTTCTGGGAAGAGACCTGGAATTCATAGCTGGATTATATATGCTCTTGCTTGTTGAATTTGGTTCCCAGGAAAGGGTGAGCAAGTTCATGTCATTTGAAGAGATACTACTGGGTCTTTCTTAACTCTATTCTGATCTCCAAGGTTTCAAAAATTTGATGATGAAGAATATTCTCAGGAAGCAGAATGGCAAAGTATCTCCCCATCCAGTTTTCTCAGGACTGCCTTTCTCTGCTGCCCTAGTACTGTCAAGAGAAAGGAAAACAAAGTATGAAAACTGGAGCATAAGCTAATTGAGGAAAGGAATGCTATTTAGTTATTTTTACATCTACTTCAGATTATAGGCTAGAAAGGTGCCTAGTAAGGTGTGTTGCATCAGTGAGTAGCTGATAAGGGGAGGGCCAGGGTGGAGGGAAGAGTCAAAGAAGGAAGAGTCAAAGTTGGCATTATATGTGACCCCCCAAACACATAAGCTTTCATGTGTGGTTTCCCAATATTTGTACAAGACTAATAGTGTCCTTTGCCCCCTTGCTGAAGGTCTGTTCCATTCCATTTCTATATATTTGAGCTTCTACTTAGCTAAATGGAGGAGGAGACCCTGGGAAAACAGCATGTCTGACCCCTTGTTCTGTTCAGCACCTTGAGTGCTAAGAGGCAGAGCAGTACAGGGAGAAGAGCTCCAGAGAACAGTTACGCAGGTAGAGATTTGATCCTGAGCCTCCAAGCTACCAGCTGTGTGGCCTTGGCCAATTACTTATTCCTCTCAGTCTCTCTTATATGTAAACTTGGCATAAGATATTTCTTTTTGTGAACTTATTTTGAAGTATAACTTATATAATAAAAGTGCAAAGGTTATAATTGTATAACTCAATAAATTCTCACCCAGAAGCCCCTTCTTTTCCTCTCCCAGCCATCCAACCTCCTCACCCGCCCCACCCCCAGCAGAGAGTAATCCCCATCCCAATTTATTATTTTATTTATACCTGATTTTGAGCTTCACATGAATTAAAACATACAGAACATATGTTGTATTTGGTTTCTTTTGCTTAACATTTTGTTTGTGAGATTCAATTATGTTATTAGGTAAAGTTGTAGTTTGCTAATTCTCCTTATCGAATAGTATTAAACATACCACAATTTAACAACCCATTCTACTGTTAGTAGACATTTGAGTTATTTCAAATTTTTGGCTTTCATAAATAAAGCTTCTTTGAACATTTTTTTTTTTTTTTTTGCTGGGGCTGGGTTTGAACCTGCCACCTCTGGCATATGGGGCTGGTGCCCTACCCTTTTGAGCCACAGGTGCCACCCTTCTTTGAACACTCTTGTGTAAGTTTTTGTTTTTTCTTGGTGAATAGGGATATCCATAGGAGAGGGATTAGTGAATTATAGAATATGAACCCTTCCCATATTTGTACAACCTTCCCAACACTGTAATACATGTTTTTTTCTTGTAATGTCCCATCTATGCCTCTTAAGTGTTCTTATAAGAAAGATATACCAAACTTTAATGAATGTTTTTAACCTTACAATGTAGTGAAAATTAAATTAGGTTGTGGAAAATGCTCAGCCTGGTCCTCAGCAAAGTGGTATCCCTTAATACATTTTAAAAGATGTGATGAAGGCATAATATTCCATTAAATCTAAACATATTCCTATTTTTTGTTTATTTAGTTTTCATTATTTTGTTATTTTTACATCACGTTGCAATCAATGACTTTCTTTACAGCTATTTTCTTCTTTTGAAAAATTTGCTTTGGTAGATTCTCAGAGTATGTTGAATTGAATCAGAGAACATGTGACTGTTAAGACTGTGAAAAGGACTCTGAGGGCTTGCGGAGGAGAGGAAAGCAAGGAAGCCATGGACCAGGGGAGTGGAGGTGTAAGGACAGGTGGCTTTGTAGGTTTTATGGAGGAGTATATTGCAGAAGACAGTAGGGCAAGGTAGAATGGAGGATGACTTTTATAAATGGTGGTGCATTTTAGGGCAACTGAATATTTAGTGTCTTATTGGGTAATTGGAAAAACAATGTGTAGCAACCATTAAATAAAGAAGGAGAGAGAAATCACAGGTGCAAAGATTAACTTTATTCATTCATTCCTCCCCCAATATTAGCATGATTAAAGCCAAGGAAGAGGGGGGGATGATGTGGGGAGAGGTGCTGGAGGATTGCAGTAGGGGTAGGTTCCTTGTGGGAGAAGGTCCCAAGGCCTACGCAGGGAAGGGGCTGATGCTGGGCCTGGGAGGCCTCTTCCTCTAACACTCTTGCCTATTGAAGCTCTTGGTGAGCGGGGAGCTCAGGCTCTGATGAGTAACCTCACAGGAGTAGAGATTGTGACTGTTGTACACTGAAACGGGTATTGTCATCAAACTGCTGAGGCTAAAGGTGTTGTCTTTGCTGTCCTGCTCTGAGAGGCTATTCTGGATATCATTCGTCTGGAGGACGCCATCCGCCTTCCAACTGACGTTGATCTCTCTGGGGTAAAAGTCGGTTATCGCGCACAAGAGAGAGACGGTTCCAGACTTCTGCTGCTCCTGGGATGGGGGGAACACGGTGACAGATGGCTTAGCCACATCCCCTGAGGAAGAAAGCACAGAGAATGATGTTTAAGTAACAGTTCTCCATCCAAGTGCCTTGTTTGTGGACGATCACAGAGCCTGTTAGGACAGACAGACAGAAAGCAGCATCTTTATCCTGTATAATTGTAACAATGGGGCCAGGAAGCATATTTATAATCTTGATGATTTTGAGTTTCTCCCTAGATCCACACCGCTCCCCCCCGCCCCCCCCCACCCATGAAAGCTGTAAATGGTTTTGTTTGAACTCTTTGAAGCCATTCTGATGCCTCTGCATGCTTTCTAAGCTTGCCTTTCTTTTTTTCAACTGTGTTCTCTGCCACCTGTAGTAAACACCAGGGGTCCTCAAACTTTTTAAATAGGGGGCCAGTTCACTATCCCTCAGACCATTGGAGGGCTGGACCATAGTTTAAAAGGATAGGCAGTGGCTAAGCAGGATAGGCAATGGCGGCAAAAACACCCAGCGGGCTGGATAAATGTCCTCGGCAGCCTCATGTGGCCCACGGGCCATAGTTTTTTTAGGACGCCTGATTTAGACAAAGAAATACAGGCCATTTTTTCTGTCCTCCTTTAGAAGTCAGAACAAGCTGTGGCCTCTCATTATGGAAGACCAGGCAGCGGTAATGTCGACTTTCACTTCCCCTGTGCCTCTCCCAAGACTGTGCTGTGATCTCCCCAGGGCTTGCTTGGGCTTGGCTGGCCAAATCCTCCTACTGCAATATTGGGCCCCAAGCCCTACATCTCTGCCAGGATGGATGTCAGCTTTTCTACCCTCTATGATCATGCCTGCAACTCTCATCCCACTCATAAAGGTCTCAGAGTGAGACTTGGGCCCTGATCTGATGGCCTGCAACCTCATGGCTTGATTTTTGGCCAGACCAAGAGGGATCAACTGTGATCTTGGCCACCTGCCTAGGAGGAACTGGCTAACTTCACTTTTGACCTTGAGCAGCTGGCAGATGGCCTCTTGGAAATTCCCCCATGTGGGTATTCAAGCCCTCAGGCAGGAGAACAGTAGCTAAAATTAAAAAAAAAATAAATCAAGAATCCTTTCCTAAGACCAGGTGTGGTGGCTTCATGCCTGTAATCCTAACACTCTGGGAGGTTGAGGTGAAGGATCCCTTGAGTTTAGGAGTTAAAAACCACTCTGAGCAAAAGTGAGACTCCATTTCTATTGAAAATAGAAAAACTAGCTGGATGTTGTGGCAGATGCCTGTAGTCCCAACTTCTCAGGAGGCTGAGGCAGAAGGATTGCTTGAGCCTAAGAGTTTGAGGAGGTTCTGTGAGCTAGGCTGAGGCCAGGGCACTCTAGCCTGGGCAACAGAGTGAAACTCTGTCTGAAAAAGAAAAAGAAGAATCCTGTGCTGGGAGAAATGAACAGATAATGTGAACAGGTTTTTGTAAAGCTAAGCTCAAGGTTAATTAAGCAGTTCAACAGAATAGACTGAATATTTTTATGTTTGATGACTTTCTTCTCTTTTAACCTTTATTACTAATTTTTTTTCAAATAAATGTGGGAAATAGGCTTGACAGCAAGTAACACAATCTTTGGAAAATAAACAGGAGAAAACATTCTATGAAGACACTCCTGTCTGTGTGAATTCCTGATAGCTTTAAATTTTAAAATTAAAACATTAAACAATATATTTGATATGGCAGTTATTTCAAGATATCTTATTAGCATTCAATAGAGTTTAAAACTCTTTAAAAATTTTTTAAGTATCTAAATTTGTTTTAAAATAGTTTAAAGCAGTGAAGTAGTTTTTAATCATTCTAATTAATTAGTTTTAAAAGAGCTTTAAAAGGGCCCTAAACTGGTCTTGAAGACCAAAATAATACTTTTTAAATATCACTTTTGAAATTAGCCGGGGTAAATAACATCAACAATAACAAATTATTAAACTATTTTAGAAATTATAAAATTAAAATGTCTAGATTAAAATTTTTCTATTATGGAATTAAGGTCTTAGAAAATCCATTTATATTAAATTTTTATTTAATCACATTTATATATGATTATTTTATACAACCGAAAAATAATCTTACCCAGGCAGTTAGATTTTTGAAATAAAAACACATCATCAATTTGTCTTATTTTTTTATAAGTTAATATACCTTAATAGTATTTAATATGACCTTAATGGTATTTAACATGATTTGCCGAAGACCTCAGTGGCTAGATTGCTGGCATTAAATTTGATTTTTGCTGATGTGTATTTTAACCTAAAAGAGTTGCATATATATATTTTTCCTCTGGATTGAACTCCTGTTACCAAAATAAGTTTTATGAGTGTGTATTAAAATAATTAAATAGCACTAAAAAAAAAGGCATTAAGTTCTTTCTAATTCCTTAAGAGAAATTTTCATTAATGGGATTTAATAATGAATATGAATTTTACTTTTGAAATCTCTGATAAATCAACTTTCTCACTGTTTTTCCCATGTTAGCTCATTGTCTGTTACAATTCTATCCTGTCTCTATTAGTGGAATTATTTGTATCATTGTGTATCAGAAAAGCTGGCCATGGTGGAGTTAACCAGGCTAGCGCTGGATTGCCGTGGCCGTTAGTTGTTAAGATGCACTGCCCTGTGAGTGCCGTGGCATGGCCACAGAAGTCATTCAAACATGAAAGAAGACCACTGCCACGTCTGCAGACCGCTGGCTTGGCCGTGGCCTTCTTGGCGTAATAAAATATGGATAAATAACAACTGAGAGTAATAAAAGAATATACTCTTCAAAATATTTTCTATTTTCCCACAAATCCATAGGCATTTAAAAATGCAATTAATTACTTTCTCTCATTTAAACAAATTCCTTGGAAACTGAGCTTTTGGGAACAACTGGCTTCATCATTATAATAAGTGATTATTTCATGTTTGTTGTACAAATTGGATTTTTTAAAAAAGGAATTATCTGCCAAGACCTTATTCTTACAGAATCTATCATTTTGCCAGTTTATGACTCATTTTAGATTCTAAAAATCACATTGCTGATTTTCTAGTAAGCCAAGTCTTCTATATGGCAAAACTGGTAATACTTATAAGGTTTCTCACTTACTTCTTAGGGCATACTATTGATTTCTATAGTTATCTTATAAAATAATTTATGGGACAGAAGAAAGAAAATAGACTAAGAAATACATTTTTCTCCTTTTCTATCTCACATATGAGGAGCAACAATCAATACAAAACTTGGCAAAATGAATGAAAATAAATTTACTTTTGCCCCTTAGAACTCCTAGGGTTCCTTTTTCAACTACTCTATTTTTTTTCCCTTGGAGTCATTTGGTTTAGATTAATCTAATCCTTTTGTCTCCAAATCCATTTTTGAAGCTGAGTTTAATTTTTGCAGCAGGTGATAAATTTGAAATGCTCTCATTCACCCATCCGCATAAAACTCGTATTTAAGCCTCTCTAAGTTAATATGGTCAATTAGACCCAAATTTCAGAAGGCAATAGAGGAAAATTACTTATGTGCAATCTCTAATTGTGTCCCTCAGCCGAAGGAGACCCACGCAGCCTTAGCTTAATAGCTTTTCCCTCAACAAAGGCTTCTTTTTGCTGCTGTTATCACTAGACTGACATACAGAGAAAATCTGGCAATTTAGGTGCTGTGTTGATTGACCAGGTGCTCTTCTTTGAGATGGACTAATTTTCAGTTCTTTAGTCATCTGATTTTTCAAAAGAGTCCTGTTCTTTTTGGAACGGACCTCAATTTATATCTCCAACATAACCCCCCCCCCCAAATTTTACAACTCTATAAGAAAGTGGACTGAAAAAGTACACTTATGTTTGCTTTTCAGTGTGGTGCCCTTGCCTTAACTTCTCCCTCGACAAAAACCTCCCTGAAAGGGCAGTAAGCCCCTTTCCTAATTCAGTTATTTTGATTTAGAAATCTTAAAAATTAACCATTAGCTAGCCTCTTGTGGAACAATGTCCTCTCCTGTATATCTAACCTGGAAATGAAATTTGCTATATCCCTGGCATCCAACTAACAAAAACACACACCAAGGAGCGAAAAGCAAACCAATCAGAACAATCAGAAATGGTGAAGAATCAGTGGAAAAAATTACTTACGTTTGATGTGCAACTTGGTGCCTCCGCCGAAAGTGAGCCACAGTGAGGACTCTGATACTCGCCCCTCAGCAAAAACTCCCTTTGAAGCCACTCGTATCAGATTGGCTAGTTCTTTCCCATTCTCCCCACAAATCCTATTCTCTTCTCAAAACCAATAATTTTTCTGTTTGCTCGGCTTTTAAGTTGGCTATCTTATGTTCTGTCATTTACTTTTGAGCCACTAGGAATAGTTCATTTTACCAAAATACCACAAGCTAGCACAAATGATATATCAACACCAAGACCTCACAAAAGATCGAGCACAGATGTACTTACGTTTTATTTCTAGCTTGGTCCCTTGGCCGAAAGTAGTCACAATGACTTGTCTTTAACCTCTCCCTCTACAAAACCTCCCTGAAAGGGCAGCAAGTCCCCTTGCCCACTTCAGTTATTTTGATTTAGAAATCTTAAAACTTAGACATCAGCTAGCCTCCTGTGGAACAATGTCCTCTCCTGTGTACCTACCCTGAGAATGAAATCTGCTATATCCCGGCATTCAGCTAACAACACACACACAAAGGAACAAAAAGCAAACCAACTGACCAATTAGAAATAGTGAAAAGTCATGGGAAAACAATACTTACGTTTGATCTCCAGCCTGGTTCCTTGGCCGAAAGTGTACACACAGTGATTTCCCTTAACCTCCTGTCTGTACAAAAACTGTGTTCCTTCTGACAAGTGAGGAAGGCTCCATCCAGACACATTATTATGCTCCCCAGTACCTTTCCAAAGCTATCACTTAGACAAGTTATTCTCACCCAATGCAGTCATAGAAAATATACAATCAATGCTCAAGTTTGCCTGTAGAACCTCATCTTTATCTTTGCCCTGGAGGATTTCACAATCCAGATGCAAAGAGTCAGTTTATAGATCACTTCATAGACCCAGCGACCATAAGACACAGACAACCAAGAAAGGAAAGTTTGGGTTTTACTCACGTTTGATTTCCACCTTGGTCCCTCCACCGAACGTCCACCACAGTGAGAGCTCCCCATTGTCTCACTGTACAAAAACCCTCTCACCGAAGGGGAACAGAGCTCTGGGTCAGCTGCTGAGGCTTAGCTCCCTTTAAGCAGGTGTGGAAGCCCTGGGGCTTTTCTGACAAAGCATGTTCATCTTCCTAGATGAGATCTAAAAACATAAAGACAATATGTTTACGTCTATGGCCTTATGGCCCCTCCCTCTTTTTTAGCAGCTTGCTATTTCTGTGCTACTTATTGTTTGTTTATTTTTGGATGGCAGCTGAATGTAAATCACGAAGAAAGACAAGCACATTACAAAAATTGCCACTTCTTTATACTTTTTCCTGGGATCGGGTGGGGAGCTTTTGTGAATGATAAACTTCATTTGATGTAATTATGGAACTCTCTGTAATACATCTAGTTAAACGTTATCTTCCTATTTGGACTTCTTTGCTGTGACATTGCTTTAAAAAAGGCAGACTAAATATGTATCAAATCAAGGCACATATCTTTGAAATGTGGTTTGGAATTTAGCTATGAATGACACATACACAAAAATGAAGAACAACAGAGCAGAAAAGTAGACTTTGGTTGGTTGGTTGGTTGGTCTGTTGCCGTAGGACAGGCCGAGCTCAAGTCTTACTGGGCTGAGCAGGTGCATGCCTGTCTTTGGAGCTACCCTAGAACCGTGGCATGCCATGGTGTTTCCACAGGAATCCCATCAAGGACACTGAAGACCTCCTTTTGTTTTGAGTCCAGCTTACTGTAGTCTTGTTTGTCTCCGAATCCAACCCCTTCCATACATTGCTCCCACCACCCTAAACTCCTTACAGTTCTTCTTCGGCCTCCAGCTTTTACAAAATATTCCAACTGCTCAGAAACACCTTTCCCAAGCTGGGTTAGTTTGTGAACAGCTCATTGTCTTTCATGATTCAAACTGCAGAGAGACCTTCTTTCGGATTTTACTCAAGCAGGTGACTGGCTTTGCAGAGAACTGGGACAGGTCACTGGGCCTAGAATGCCTAATTGTTCTGACCTGCTGTCAGATTCTCTTTTACTCTACTAGATTGTGTTTTAATGTTTCATTTGTCTTGTGTTTGGGAGGCCCAGTATTTTTACCTGGCAAATGTTCAACTAACATTTTCCAAATGAATGATAAAACAATGAATAATTGAAAATCAATAACAGATCAGAGACGATAAATTATAATAGGTCAAAGACTAGTACTGACCACTGAAATAGTAAATTTTACAAGATAAATTGTAGCTGTTAATTTAAACATTAGGGGTAGGTTTATCTGATTCTGTCACTGGGAGCTTTGCTAGTTGCCTTGAATAGCAGTAACAGCAGTGGGCACACTAAAAGCCCTGACTTAAGCATTATATGAGGTGTCCAGGTAACAAAAACATTTATACTGCACTAATACTTGAAATGATAATAAGAAATGAATAAACAATAGGTCTCACTAGAAGTTAAGGAAGGAAAGGGATCAAGTTGGAGGTAGAGAAGAGAAAAATTGGCAAGTGGAAATTAAATGTGTAAAATAGCTACCAAGAACATAGTTAACATGGATCCTAAATAGGATAAGAAGTTATTTTCTTTGCAAGGATACATGTAATACCACTTATAAAGGTTGACATTTACTGAGCACTTACAAAGTGCCAGACAATATTTATAGATGACCACATTTACTTATCTCCAAGACTCCATGAACTAGAAACTAATATTATCCTCTATTTTATACGTGTGAAAGGGAGGTCAAGTACCTGGCTCTTGGCAGTAAGTGGCAGAGCTGGGATCTGAACCCAGAGCCCATGTACTTAACTGTGCTGTACTAAAGATTAGACTCAGGGAGTAAAATCACCCAAAAGAAGCAGCATCACAGCAGGAAATGCTGGGGTGGGGGGAGGAAAAGGGAACTCCTTAGACTGTCTCAGGGTTGGAAATGACTGGATACGTATGCCTAGATTGTATATATAAGACCATGCATGGAAATGTTGTTTAAAGATGGAAAATAACTTATATATGGACAAATAGCACTTTGGTTAAACTAGTTATTTTAAAACTTTATAAGGGAGCATAAACAGCCAGTAAGTTTCCTTTACATCAGTAACAATGTATGAAGTAGCTTTCCATCTAGCCACATGGAAGGTGTTTGTGAAAATGCAGGTCACTGAACAGTAAGTGTGGTGTGGTGTCATAATCCCATTTAAGCTGATTTTATTTTATTTAATTAATTAATTAATTAATTTTTTGAGACAGAACCTCAAGCTATCCCCCTGGGTACAGTGCCGTGGCATCGCAGCTCACAATAACTTCCAACTCCTGGGCTCAAGTGAGTCTCCTGCTTCAGCCTCCCAAGTAGCTGGGACCATCGGCAACCGCCAGGACGCCTTTTTTTTTTGGTTGCAGCCATCTTTGTTGTTTGGCGGGCCCGGGCTGGATTCGAACCCGCCACCTTAGGTGTAAGTGGCTGGCGCCTTAGCCACTTGAGCCACGGGCACCAAGCCTAAACTGATTTTATATGTGAATAAAAGCAGGCTAATTCTTACAGGACACACAAACCATGCTCCTGGGATTACAGAGGGGCAACAACGACACTTTCTACTCTTCCGTGTATCTTAGATTATTTATTTTTTTAAAAAGTTACATAAATGCGTTAATTTTGTAATGTTTAGAAAAAATAAAGCTGTACTAATTTTGAAAAAAGGTAAACTCTGATGTTGCTGGGTCACATTCTCAGTATTCCTGTGCAGTGTATAAATATAACTTTTTAGGTGGTAGATGCACGTTTCACGAGTTTCACGAGATGCACACATGCACGAGTTTCATCAATCAAATACTCTTCTATGATCTTTAAATTGAGAGTGCCAAAAAAAGTTGAGAGATTTCCTAGCTCTGTACAGGAAATACTCTTTTACAAAAGTAGGAGATGTGGGTGGCAGAAATAGGAATAAAAAAGATACACCATGGACACTGCAACCAACTAACTATTACAAAGTAGCACTCATTACTAATGAAGAATGATTATTAGAAGAACTATTGTGACAAAAACTATTTTATCAACCACACACAGTGGTGATCCGTAGGGATGGTTGTTGTGATCTTTGTTGCAACATAAAATGGATCACTGAGAAGTAGTTGAGATCCTCAGTATGTGAGTGGTTTGTTACATGAAAGCAAAGGACGTCTTAGACGCAGTGGCGAGGCATTGTTATTTTATAGTGTTTATGGTGTACACTGATGAGATCGATTTAGTGAGGAAAGGCAAAGTGTCAGTAAGACGGTCTGAGAGGTTCTCTGATTTAATCTATGAGAGTGATGGAAATAGATCATTTTAGGAAGCTGTCTGTCAAACTCATCACTGAAGCTTTCTGTTTGACTTTCAACAAAGTCAGATTCTCAGAATAAATTCTAAAGTGCTATGGAGGGGAGAGAGAGAAGGAGAAGAAGAGAAAAAGAAGGAGAGGAAGGGAGAGAGAAAGAGAGGGAATGAGACAGAAGGAGAGCGAGGGAGAAAGAGAGAGAAAAAGCCAGTGTACTTTAATGCATATATATAAATAATCCTGAAAATAATCTTAGTATAGTTCTTCAGGTCTAAAATTTCAAGAAACACTACCTTTTGCCTTTTATTTGACAAAATTAACTAGCCTATTTGAGGAAGTTCCCTTTATATCACTGACACACAGCAGATTACCTGATATGTCAGGGGACACAAGGGCACAATTTTGCCCTCTGCACGGTTGGAAGGATGGTGGCCTCCCCACCTGGCTCTGGAATATTTGTATCTGATACCCATCTTCAAGTCTGTAGTTCAGTACTTCCCCCCCACCCCCCGCCCCAGCCCATTGGTCATGGCGGGGTCTGAAGAAGGCGATTCTTCAGCTGCAACTTGACTCCTTCTAGGACTTTAACTGTCATTTTTACTCATGTATGCTGATATCCCACAAGGAGAGAAGGAGCTTCCATGGCTCACATCCAGTGGCTCTTAGAACCTGATCGATCCCTATACTTCCAGCTACAGTGTCAAGAGTGAATATTTGTCCTGGATCCCCAGAGGTGAACCTGGCCGTTTTAAATCCAAGGAGGTCATTTGAGAAACAACTGCTGCTTGGCCTCCTCCTGTCATGGGTGTTTCCTCTCCTCTCTGAAGAAAGGTGTGCTGGCAGAAAGAGCCGAAGTCCTTTGCCTGGCTGTGGGCAAATGTATGAGTCAAGAACATGACCCAGGATTCTGGGTCCACTCTGGAAAATGTAGAGGCTCATCTTGTTTTCAAGAGGATGGCAGGGCTGTAGGTATTTTTTTATTTCTTCAGTGAAAGAAAAGACAGCAGCAACTGTGTCAGAGTTTACTATTCTTAGAGAGGGTCTGCCCCTAAGATTTACATATTGGGTGCTGTGGTTTCTGGTTCTTACTGCCCTGGGGATGAGCCCTTCAAGCTCTGTCCTGGAGCTCCCTTCCCTCCCTACCTGCTTACTTGGCACCTAGTCCTGTGTCCTTGCTCATCTTACAGCAAAGAAGCTCGATATGGTTAATTACTGTGGTCAGGCCAGCTCTGGCTGCAGTTGTGAAATCAGTGAGATCAGGCTTGGTTTTTCAGACTCCCAGATGCCCTGATTATCCTGGCTGAGGCTAGAGTTCCCAACCTGGGAGGGAGAAGAGAAAGAGGGCCGGCCCACAGAAACAACCAACCAACATGATTGAAACAAGGAGTAATTTGGACTTTTAAGTTCAATTTAATGTGTCTGTCCCCCACTCTCTCAAAATTCCTTTTACAATGACAGCAAAAATATAAAATTGAGAGTAAATTTATTTTGTGGTTGAAGATTTATGAAAGCTCCTATTAGAAGAAGGAAAACACTTTGGATAGAGATTTAAAGCCTGGAATTAGGATAGGTGCGGTGGCTCACACCTGTAATTCTAGCACTCTGGGCTATTGAGGTGGGTGGACTGCTTGAGCTCATGAGTTTGAGAGCAGCCCAAACAAGAGCAAGACCCTGTCTCTACTAAAAATAGAAGAACTGAGGCAAGAGGATCGCTTGAGCCCAAGAGTTGGAGGTTGCTATGAGCTATGATGATGCAAAGACACTCTACTTGGGGCAACAGCTCGAGACCGTCTCAAGCAAAACTAAACAAAACATGGAATTGAATTGATAGAATAACTGGAATCTAGAAATTTTTATTCCATTGCAAAAATAGGAGGAGTTCTTGAAACAGCCAACTTTAGTTTTCCCATAGAGACTTGGGAAAAACATACTTCAGTGTGATCAGGGAGTAGG